>JBAJNP010002139.1:0-51398 GCA_036877545.1 Yasuhikotakia modesta
TTTTTTTTTTTATAGCTGCCTGGAAGTGTAACAAAGATGGCCGTGGAGTGAGGAGACTTCCTTAAAGGGACTTTGGGGTGGATAAAGAGAGCAGGGGGGTGGATAAAGTGACTTACAGCTGTGTTTGGTGTCCAAGGGCACTCTGTGTTTCTCTGTGTCGTCACCCCAGAACTCCTGCCAGCTGTTTACGCCACGCTTGTCATTTCAGATTTTTCCGAGTCATTAGTCAACTCACAGCTAATCCAGGAGGTCTCGGAGACATCCCCCAACATCCCCCAAAAGATGAGCGGGGAGAAATTTGCTAATAATACTCACTCATTTTTTGTTTGTTTGTTTGTTTCTGTGGTGATTTCTATTATTAACTCAATGTTATATAGCATTATAAAATGTACAGCAGTTCAGTTATAAATGAATGTTTAGGCTTATTAAATGTAGGTATGTAGGGTAGGTAAAGTAATTATAAATATATTTAATTTACATGTGTATTTTCTGTGGATGACACAGGATGTGTTCTGAAGAGAGGGTGGGATCTTATGCCTCTAAAGCAAGATTGCTATTGTTAGCCTCTCTGAATTTGCTTATCCTACCTTCAAAGTTTGTGAAGTTCAAGTTTTTTTGAAATATTATGGGAAATTTAGGGGAAAATATTTAGGAAAAAAATAGATCTTATCAGAAACTTCCAGAAACCAATAGATACCTGTAGGGCTCATGAATCAGTGCAACAAATTGGACAGTTTGTGGACATCAAAGGCTGCTGCGTTGTTGTATTATTTGTTGTAATGATTGTTTTGTGGCAGTAAATGTTACGTCCTCAGAGTCATGGTAAAGCAGGGCTTGTTTGCAGCGTCGCAGGCAGACGGCGAGAGCGCATGTGGCACAAAAGCGTTTGACTTTGAGGAGGAGAAGGTCGGGCTGAATCAACGACAGCCACTCGCTCAAGCAGCAGAAAAATGGTGTCATGGAAGACCAGCTATATCCGCTTAACATTAATGCGCTTCCTGCACGGAAATGCTTATTGCCATTCTCTTTGAGAGTCTGAAAATGGTGATTAAATTTTTATTGTCCAAATTAGAATTTTAATTTAAAAAGTGAGATCAAAAGACTTTATTTCTGAGGCTCAGCAACAGAAATAATCCTTTATGAAGTGGCTCTATGGCACCAGGGACTTGCCCTTAACTCTGAGCTCAGTCGAGACGTGACTGTCCTCTTCACAGCGCTAACTTTCATTGCTCACTTTCTGCGTTTGTTTCTCACGCGCTTTATCAGACACACTTTCACACGTTCAACGGCTGCATTTAATCTTATGTGTGACTGTTATTTTTTTTATAATCCCCTGAGATATTTTCTCTCTTTCACTGGCCATGAATGCATGTGTGGCTTTTACAGGCAGTTTTATTCTTCTAAGTTTGCAATTGCATTTTTTCTAAATTTAGGATAAAATGAAGCGGCTTAAATCTGAAGAAGCATTTGAAGAAATCACAGGATCTTGGTGACCTTGGAGTTGTGGAATGTGTCAAAAGCAGAGTAGACCAGATTTATTTTTTGTGTTAGTCCTTCACATCTTGAAATTAATCAAAGTGAAAAATTCATATATTTTTATGTTTATATATCTTGTATTTAAGATGCCGGACCATGAAGCGTTCGTCCAATCATTGCAGTCGGTTTTAATACGCCTGTTAAACTTAATTTGCATAACTCTGTGTAGGGTTGGAGGGGGCGTGGTTTTAGAGATCAATCTGAGCAGAAGGCAGGATTTTATACTTTTAGGTTTAAACAATAAATAACGGTAATATTTATAAAAAACAAAAGTACTGCTCTAATGTTTGCAGAGTTCCCACACAAACCATGCGTGCAATTACTTTATTGGAGAATTAGACTCATTGCTTTCTCTGTGGTGGAGTGTAGCTCTGAAAAAGCGTGTTTGGTGTAGCATGCACAAGATGTAGCGCTGGAGTTATTAAAATCTGTTTGGGTAACGTAGATGGATCAGGAGAGAGAGGTTGTTCCGAAACGGATCTGTAATCAAAGTGCATTACCTGCCTAATTAACCTCAGAGTCTGTGAGCTGGAAGAGATCTTCCCCAGAGAAGAGATGGAGAAACGCTGACCTTCACACGACACGTACCAGCCGGCAAACACGCATGTGGGTGCTTGCGGACGTTTATAATTACGTTTACATAAGACAGTGTTTTAAAAATTAACTGCACACAAACATATAGGGATCTGCTGTTCTATAAATGTACAATACAGATTTGTTGAGGGTTTGATACAATCCTCTTTGTTTTGTAAGCTTGGCTGCAGATTTTCTCATCTGGGTTATTAGAGAAACACAAGCAGCGTGTGGAACGACGCATTGTAAGGGCACGAGTGAGCCGGGCTCTGCAGTGCTGGATGTGGGGGATTGTGTGGACACAGCCTGTGGGAACGACAGCTGATTTGTGCAGGAAATGCGGCCAGCAGCAGCTCCAGTTAATGAGAAGAGATAAATTAACAGGCTGGGTGTAAATCAGCTTTATTGAACAAACTCCAGCCATTACAAAGGATTTGTTTTGCAATAACTTTCTCAAGATGAGACAAATGAGCAAGTCCGGGTCGCAAGTGATTGAGTTTGAACGTGAAGCAAATGTTGTGTTTTCAATCCGTCGTTTAGATGACTCTGTAGTGAGGCTGGATCAATACCAGAATGTTGCCTTTGGTACCACACCGGTCTCGGATAACTCAGTGTTGACGCTAAACTGTGACTGGTAAAATAAAACCGGGGCTGTCATTAAACTCAATAATTCAGTGTCAGTAATTCACAATGAATTTATTATTTGTGTTGTGACACATTAATGTATTCAATTCCTTTAGAACGGAAAGACAACAAAATGATATGTAAGTGTTGGGTTTGGCAGTTTTTTTGGATAATGAGATAAATGTGCATGTTTAGAAACAATAGACAAAGGTAGATTTCTGTAGCAGTGCTGCAATTTGTTAATTTTCTGAAGATGGATTGCAAAGTTTGTTAGGGAGTTGCATTAAGCAACTGTGTGTTTGTATTTTTAAATGAACGTTTTTTTTATTTCCCTTAATAATGTGCATGCATATCAAAATGCGATGATTTTAAATGCTTACATTCGGTTCTCCAGATGCATCTTAAACAAAAAGTAATATTTGACTTCGTGACCTTCCTGCAAACTCACTTAAACTGCAGCCCTCAGATCTTTAGTCCTCATGTGCACCGACTCAAACAAGATTCTCCCTCTAATATTGATGAGCAAATATGTGTTTTATTGATACAGATTGGTCCAGCAAACAGCGAGCGGAGCGTTGGTATTCCACGCCGCATGTCGTGTTGGGTTTGCTAATGCGTCTGCAGGATGGAGCGAAGCTGGCTAATCAGAAATCAGGCATTCGCACCATGCAGGTCTGTTTGCGTTAATGACATCTGTAAACTGAGCCTCTTGCGTCGGTTTCCTCAGCCAGCCCAGATTCGCTGCTTCTCTGCGGCGAATGCAGCGGCGGGTAGCGTGAAGCTAAATGGGCTGTAAATTATGAGCCGTCTGTCGGGTAATGACGGGGCTGTGTGGGGCATTCGTCGCAATTACCCCGGATATGGAGAAGTGGAGGGCCGCTGTTGGGTCATTACTGTGCAGCAGAAATCTGTGGAGGACCGTCCCACCCGATGTACACAACTTGCCCCCTTGACCTGTTTTGATGGAGCTGGTGTGTGATGTAGGGGCACGGTCACTGTTGCTATGGGCTTTTAGTCTGTGATGTACTTTTATGGAGTCGTGCCCTTTATGAAACTGAAAGTCATATATGATATAAGAGAGTCACTTGTTCTGTCATTTTGTGTCATCATGTGGCTGCTAGAAATGCAAGGAAAAATTACAGCGTATACGTTTATTTTTACGTACAGCACAGTCGCATATGTTACATTGTGTTGCTGTAGCTCATTGCTAAGCATTGCAAAGGTTGTGGGTTCGAATCATAGGGAACACAAGAACTGAAAGGAACGTATACCTTGAATGTACTGTAAGTTCCTTTGGATTAAAACATTTGCCAAATGAATAAATGTGAATTGATGTGCTTTGCAGACCTACAGTGCATTCAAGTTATAAAATCAAACCCACAGACTTTGTGTTGCTAACTCACGTCATCTCAAACCTGTATGTTGCCTTTAGAATTATTTATATTCTTTCACATGTAATAGCATCAGTCCATACAACCTACATTGCAGGTGTTCTAACTCATTTGATAGCTTTGTGTGTTACAGATGGGATTCAACCTCATTTCATTCAGTGATAATCTTTCCCGTACAGCTCTCAGATCAAACATGGCCTCTGTGTTGCAGGTTGGGTGTCAATAACATTAATTCAGCATAGATGCCAAGTGTTGGTTCTTGTCTGGTTACCAAACATTAACTCTGTACTGTATTTGATTTGAGAGCTGGGTAAAATTGGGAAAGTTTTCAGTAAATAATCAAAGTAGTATTTACTTAACATTGTTGTGTAGCTTCAGAGTCAGAATATAGCGGATAAGTTGTGTGGACTATTGATTTCGATGCCTTTATAGTCTTTGGTGACTATATAGTCCACTGTCATTGTATGTAAAAGATTTATATGAAGTTTTCCTTGTATAAGCCACACAAATGAAAGCATGCAGCTTTAGAATGACTCGAGAGCGAGTAAATAATGACAGAACTTTCATTTTTCAGTGTTCCTTAAATAATGCAACAAAGGCTTTTGAGGCAACTGGATGTAAAATGAAGCTGAATTAGTTTAGACGGGAAAGTGATTTATGATCTCTTTCCTAATGTACCAAATGAGCTGGATTCTGCATCAGCAATGGCCGCCTCGCAGTGGAATAATCATCCAATCATTATTGCTTATCTGAGTCCTTTGATCTCCTCATTTTGTGCTTCTCAAGTTCTTCTGCTCATTTCTGGTTAAACATCAGTCTGATTAGCTTTCATTTGTGGGAAGTTCTGTCTGTCAGAGGGGTCCTGCTGTTCCCAAATTAGTTCCTCACATGGTCCTGTGACAGAAATGGGACATGGAAGCTGTACAATTTGAATCGCTTTGCTGCTGTAGATAAATAGTTTTGTTGCCCCCCCCCCAAAAAAAAACATTGCGGCAAGGCCTAAAAATGTTCATCTTTTTAAAACAAAATTATTCATCCTTCAGAGAACTGTCACTTAAATAATTGGATTGTGGGTCCATGTGCTTGGATTGACATCAGACAGGGCCTGGGGTGGGCGTACCTTTGCCAGATTTCCATGCTCGCTAATCAGAGGCAGAGCGGATGTCCGTCGCGTCGCCGAGAGTTTATTTCAGCTCAGACTGTTCCCTCTGGCCAGCCTGTGCTTGGCAAGACCACCATTAGGCACTGGAAAATACCGCATAAGAAAATATAATTGAATTAACCTTCCACCTCAGTCGGTGGGAGTGGCTTCTTGAATCACGGTGGACTTGTTGGATCTTCTAATGATGTAAACATCTGAAAGTGTGAGGTGACCTTCATTTTTCTCTGTTTTAGGAAACTTTTGAGGCGCCAGTATTTGCTGTATAAGTTCAAAGGATGGTGGTCTTTATTGTGTCTCCCAGCTAACAGTTTTGGGTTGTACAAATGTTTCCTTAACATTCAGTAGCAGAAATATATTTTTTAAATGTTCTTGGGACGTTCAAAGCATCCAGTTTTTAGTATTCATATTTTCACACTAGAAACGTTCTTTTAATTCTGTAACGTTTTTGAAATGTTCCACCAGAAACATAAAAATAACTTTTGATAACTAAGAGAATGTTAGCGAACATTCCTTAGCTGAGAGTGTTGTGCCACAGGCGTTTTCAAACTGGGTCACAGAGATTTTAAGAAACGAGATGTGTTATTGCAGCACAGTACATCCTCCCATATATTTAAAGGGTGGACGGGTTTACATGCAGATCATATTTGCAGATTTTGGCATTAAAGATGCGTTTGAAGACCCCAGTTCTTTTGCAGGCAGGGCTGAGTGGACATGTGATGGAGTGAAGCTGAGGTAAATGAGCTCCTTGGCTGGACAGAAGGATTATGTCGCTTTCCACTTTGGCCCAGAGTCAGTGCATTACTGCTGGAGAGACAGATGTGCTTTCTGCAGGGCGGCCCATCAACATGAAGGACCGCCGTTCCAAGAACTTCCCGTCACTGACCCCCGCAGTCCATCGCTTTCACCCGCCCCGCGCCCGGCCGCTTAAACGGACCATAGATCTGCGCACGCTGAAGCATAAGTGCGGGGTTATGGAAGAATCTTTCTGATTGGCGATTTACCCCTGAGAGGAATAATTGAGCTCTTGCTGTTGGGCATTTAATATGCTTAACAAGCTGAGGTGAGGCTCTCTGATGAATGCGTGCTAGCGCGCTTTCGTTAACGACTCTTGTTCCAAAGTAATTTGCGGGGTTAGGTCTGACGTAACCCCCGCGGGTAACTTACAGAGATGAATGGTGGATGGGCCGTCTCTGCGTGTGTGTGTGTGCGTCTGTTGTGGGCCACACACACGCTGACGGTTCAGGAAAATGGATGGTCTGATAGATAAGTGGGGGCTCTTTTGGACATGGTGCCGGGAATCAGCGTTATCTATCTGAAGTGCGTTTGCTGCACGCAAGCGCATCATTTGTGCCATCTGGATTAGATCTCACTTTCAAGAGACTTTAAGACCGGAAAGTAGCGTCTGTTTAGCCTCTTTACAAAAATGGTGTATTATTTTTGGATTTCAGGGTCTGGAAGCCTGTTAACTGTGATGTGTAAGTGTATTTGTGCGTGTGTTTTCTAAGATGGGCCTGATATGTTTGGCCAGTTAAACCACTCTGGCTATTGATGGGATGGTAAAGTGTGTTGGCAACCAGTTTTAGTACTTCCTGTTAAACTTCCAGTGATGCCTGTGCCATCGACAACCATCCTTCAAAATACATAGCCAAATTGGACACTTCACACACACTTTCACCTCCTTGATAATAATTGCCACCCGGCACACTCGGGCTGGTGGTGACTGAACATGCACAGAACAGATGGGCCCTTCAGCATGGATTCTCAATGACTCTCCTGCAGACTCATATGGGGCATTTGGAAATTACCTATTCACCAGTCCAACAGAGCCCAAGTAGATTTCTGGTTGAATTGGGACTCTAGAGCCACACTCCATGGTGTGATATGCTTTGTTTTCCCACAAGCTGGCCTAAATTCAGTGGGAGAGTGTCAGGATGATATCAGATCATCGTAAGTCTGTAAAAAGAGGCTGTTATGTGACACGGTGCCTCAGACTGAATGACGCTTGATGTTGCTAATTCACAGATCAGCTCCAAGTGAAGAGTTGACGTTCAAACGCAGAAGTTTATTTTGACAGCCTTTTGCTCATTGTTACGTTTTGCCCTTTGGATTTATTCTCTGAAAAGACTGGCATGAATGTTTGATGTGATTTTAATCAGACTTCCTTTCTGTTAGCGAAGCGGAGAGCGATTGTTCTCTCCACCCTTGTTGACTTTTGTCGAAAGCGCTGTATTGCTGTAAATTTAATGAACCCCTAATTGTTCAGCTGAGCAGTTTGGCGTGCCGGCCTTGTACTCATAGACGATGCGTTCTTGCTGATTTTGACAGGTCATCAGCATTGTTCAGTTCTGCCCGCATCAAACCAAAGCTTCTTTGTGAGCCCATTATGTTGAGGTTGTATTCACATCAGGCTGAGCGAGAAAGAGACTGAAAGAGGGTGTCTCGTCAGTCCCACTATTAAATCTACCCGTGGCTCTGGCTGTTAACTGAAGCTGTTAAACAGAACCGTACCACAGCACACAGTCAGCCTAAATCACTTCCTTTACGATGTCTTTATCGTAAGACACAACACCAAATTGGATTTGGTTTCTGTGTAATTGCAGCAGCGTCTGTACGATGGAGGAAAACACCTCGATGGGGTTGAGCGTTGCTCTTCGGCTGATGTAAATTACCAGCTAACAGAGAAAGTTTTCAGAATGTTGGTTCTAAAAGGTCTTTAAAAGTCAAGTAACAGAAACTGTTCATTAACATTTAAACATCATGTTCATGTAACTTTTTTAAAGGTTTTATATTAATTATAAAAAAATGTATTTAAAAAAATGTATTCAAGTTGTTTGTGGAACGTTTTAAAAATGCTACAGAAATAAAGGTTTGAATACTGATCTTATAACCATGTTAAAAATAACTGGACGTTTTGTAAGTGAGCATTCTTACAACATTTAAAATAACACTAACGTTAGAAACATTACAGAAGAAATGCAGCTAACAAATTCAAGTTGTTTTTACAACCTAAAGTTGTTAGCTGCATTGTTATTTACTGCAATGCAGGCGTTGCATTTAAATTGCAGTTGCATTGTGATGGAGAACCATCATTGTTTTGCATTGATCTGATGATGCTGTTTTTCTCTTAGCGGCCCGTTGCAGATGGTTCCTCATGGCAAAGGTGAGCAGGGCCTTCCTGTGGTTCCAATCTAGATTCCTCGCTAAAGATGTCAGGTTATGTTTCATTGTTTTTTACAGCAGAGTCGGAAGAATATGGAATGGGAACTGACTGCTGTGTGAGGTAGAGAGACATCTGTGTATGATTGAGCTCCCGGTGTGAACGGAATGAAAGTTTGGGTAATGTAGTTATCTTCTGACAACATGCTTTGTCAGGCCGCAGTCACTGCAGTAAACCGCAGAGGTGGTCTGAATGCACCGGGCAGGTGATCTGATTGGTGGGTTGGGAGATATATGACTCGAAGGAACGAGGAAGTGTCGTACATTAGGATTACACGATGGCATCTCGGATGGCTGTGGTATCTTTGTTTCCCGCTTTATTTCTCGCCTTTCCACGGTCAAAAGTCAGCAGGTGGGGGTGGAATGATATCTTGTTTACTTCCTGACAATGGCGCGCTGAAAGAAAAATGAGTAAGATGACAACAATGTTTGTGTGGAAGACGACCCCCCTCCCGCAGACCTGTCCACCTCACGCTGCTCTTTCAGCCATTCAGAACTGCCAATTTAGCGAAGGAAAGTGCCAAAAGTGGTTAGAAATGAAAGGGTGTCCAAAAAAAAGAGGCTGTTGCATGCGGTGTCATTCGGGGATGGATGGACGGATGTGGGTGATTTTTAGAGGGGGGGGGGGCTGTTGCGCAGCATTGCAGATGTAGGCAATGAGGTAAAGCACTCCGTGAGGATTTGATCAAACGTGAGGGGAAACAGGAGCTGGTAGAACAATGGTGAGATTACCGGATACCTGCACAGAACAAATGCTGTCTCTGTGGTCTGCGATTCCGTGACAGAACAGTGGGATTTATGTACAGATAAAACTCTCTCCTGAGACGGTGGTTTAAAGGAAACAAACACAATGATTGTGGTGTCTGTATTTGGTGTATGCAGTGTTCAGACCTGTTTGTTGTTTATAAGGCTATTGGAAACAGCCAAACACTTTGAACACCAATGTGGTGTATATAAACATTATAAGAAGACGGTTATGATTTTCACTGTACCAGTGGCTTTTTGGTTTGGATACAGACATAACAGATTCATTTTTTTATGCAATGAGAATATATATTAAGGTTCCATAAAATTTCTTTGTTGTGCTGTATGGACGTTGCAAGATCCTACTGTTGCCCAAAATGTTCTGTAATCACCTTTATTTTAAGAATGTACTGTACATTTCATCTCAGTTTATTTGTGTAAAAACATTTGACACAAAAGAATTGAGAGGAAATTTTAAGGCTGTCGTTTGTTTTTTGGCTGCACTATAAGTTTCAGAATAAAACTCTTTATAATCAAAGTTTCTACAATTTCAGCTCAGCTAAATTGGCTTTTTAGAGCACAATATAATTTCTAATGCATTATTCACTTGGCAGCCATTGTCATGTAATTAACTGAAATATAAATAGAAAACCAGGATAGTGTTGTTTTGTGGTTGGATGTCTAGCTGTGTTTCCTTTTATAGTCTTTCTTTGCACATTTTTACTGATCTGGGACCTGTAAATTGCTAAATAAATGAACAAGAGGTTTCCATCTTAAGTATAAGATTTATTCCTAATGTTGGATTATTCTTACAGGAGTCAGTGTGTTACAGTGAGAACTTGTTTTGAGTCGTGGAGTGAGAGCTAGTTCAGACGCTATGTTGAAAGACGTTGTCATAATACTACATGACTCAGTTGCTAAAAGTTTAATACTTGCTACCAGAGGTGGATTATGAGATAAACTTTAAAGAACTTGTGTACTTCACTCCTGCACTAGGGTTTATTTTTTGCTCAGGGAAAAAAGGTGCTTTTGTAGGATGTTCCTCTAAAAATGGTTGTGCCTTAAATTTCACACCTACATCACTTTAATATTTTAGCGCCTGTGGACTTTGGCAACTTTCGTAGCCGTGGAAAAGTATGTTACGTGTTTTTCTGAGTTAAACTCTTTCCCCTCCATCTATCCTTAGTTATTTATGGTTAGATTGAAACCCTTTCCAGGTTTAATTGCGCCCCATTAATCAGACAGACAGTGTGAAATTGATCTAAATAAAGCTAATGATGTCATCCTTTGACCATAAACAAGGGCAGGCGGGCTCACGCGTAAAGCTGTCGGACCGCCAGATCATTTTGCAATTAGTCACACAAAGCCATAGAGGAGAAACTGCCTCCCAATATTTTGGGGCAGAAATTAAATGTGGTATTAAAATCATAATTATCCACAACCGATGTCTTTAAAGCCGTGTCTTTCACACGACGTTCTTTTTTTTCTTTTAACAGCTTTGCCAATACCCATTTAACAATTTTAGGTTGTAACGTTTCCATTAAGTAACCAAAACATTTAAAGTGTTACTTGGAAAATTTTAGGAATGTTCAATCATTTATTTTTTTTGTTCCTTTTCTGTAACATTTTAACTAAAAAGAGTAATAAAAATATTGTTGGCTGTGATGTATTGTTTAAATGGGTCTGTGTTAATACACTTAAAATGTTGCTTTGCACAAATTTGTTGGCAGAGCTTATGCTCAAATTATTAATTTCTCTATTACATCTTGTGTCATACAGATCACTGTAATAAATGAGTGGACATTTGCCAGTGTTGTGCTAATGATCCCCAAGCCATAATTGCTCTAATTGCTTGATTCATAAATAGTCTCCTGTCACTGGAAGCTATCCGTCAAAAATACGGTTTTGTGATTGAATCTTGTCATGCAGCAATGTTAACCAGCGGAGGGGCTTAATTTCTGCTTTAAAACGTTCAAGGCCTTGACCCGAGCCATTCAGAGATATTAAAAAGGAATGAATTCCCTTTAGTCTCCATAAATCTTACATTCTCATTTACCTCAGATCTTTTAATTCACACGTCCTGTCTCTCAGCCTACATTTGTAATGCCTGAGCTCAGAGTGACCTTCTCACAAATACATCATGACTTTCGTTCTGAGGGAAACGGGGAATAAATCTGCACATTTTGCATGTGCTGCCAGCGAGTCAGCAAGAGACTTGTGTTTCTGTTGTAAACTATTATTATGCCTAAACTATTTACGCTTCATGAGACTGGTTTTATGGCGATCCTTCAGGTATAGATTTAACGAGTGAGTTCGGTGCATGATTTTACATTTTCAGCCCTGCGACATTGTGACATATGTTCCCGTAAACAAACGACCCGGACTTCTGGTCCGTGGGATGGGATACTGGATGGTTATTGCTATGGGAAGAGGCCTTCTGAGAAATGATTGTGGAGTTATTAGGCAGAGAACTTGTAGATGGCTAGGAGGTCATATAAACAAAGTTAATTCAGATGCCCGGATATCCCACGTGACTTTTAAAGCAATCTCTTAACGTTTTCAGGGAACTACGAATGAGATTTCAGGGCATGAATTGTCAGTCCTTTAGTCCTCTTCATTTTCAGAGATGTTATATCTGTAGGTAACAGTCCTCTGGAGGTGCAGTTTTAAATTACCTATCCTTTCCCATAATCCTTTGGGGCAGTTGCTGACTTGCTTACTTCAAGAGTTCATTTAGGACAGGAACATTTCAATTAGTGGGAATATATATATGCTCTGAATACATGGCCAGGAAAAAGATGACTTTGAAAACAGCAATAAAACACCTCTGAGATGTACAACAGAGTGGCTCTGAGTGTGTTTAAAAGTTCAAGTTTACTTC
Source organism: Yasuhikotakia modesta (assembly GCA_036877545.1). Lineage (NCBI taxonomy): Eukaryota > Metazoa > Chordata > Actinopteri > Cypriniformes > Botiidae > Yasuhikotakia > Yasuhikotakia modesta. The sequence continues at coordinate 12,128 of JBAJNP010002139.1, forward strand.
TTTATTTTCATATATACATTGGCATTAGAAAGTAAGTTTATGTTGGTGTGGGGCGTCGTGTGTCGTGTTATATTACAGCAAATAGAGCTTGGATGAGGTGAGAATGTGAAAAGAAATAGTCCAGGAAGAGAAGTAAGATGTTTTTTTTTTATAGCACAAACCTGTTTTTACACACATTTTGTGTTTACCCTCCATATCTGCCAGTGCTTCTACATTTACATGTGTGTTTCTGACAGATGCTTTTATCCGCAGCGATTTTAACAGTGCATGCAAACTAGATATTGTATGAGTTCTGTTCGTACATTAAATGGAAATTGTTATTGCCTGTAGCAGTTGAGGTACAGAAAAGCTGCTGTATGCCACAGATTTGCTAAAAACATTGTTTTAATTAATTCACAGACTGTGTTGTGCGTCTCTGTTAACACACTTGCTCCAGCTATGCTAAGACTTGCTGCAAAAGAAACCGGTTTGAATCTAGCCAGTCTTGAAGTTACTCTCCTTATGTATTAACTAGTTGGTCATCGAGTTGACAGTTTGGTTTGGGATTATGTCTGCTAAACACCATCAGACATGTCTGTTTGTGATTTATGGATGCTGCTTGCAGCCCTTCAGTAATATAATTGACATATATCCGGCCAATAAATAAATCTTAATAAACATAAAACCTCTTGTGCGACACTATCATCGCCCTTACAAAAAATGAGACCTACAGATTATGCATAATAACAGAAACGTTGCTTACAGCAGGCAATTTGAAGTCTGACAGTAATTGTCTTGAAATATATTGTTGGAGGTGCTGAATCTGTTAGGGAAATGGTGTTTTGATGGCTGTAGTGGCAGTGCTGTAAAGGGGATGAATTTAGAGATGCAGCGTCTCTGAGAGGGTTTTAGTGCGCTGACAGTTGCTGTGCTAAAACCCTTTCACAGAAGTTATGTCTCTTAATTCATCCCCTTTAAAGCCCAACCTCTGAAAATACTGCATTTAAAAACCTATAAAATAAACGCTGCTAAACTCTCTAGTCTAACTAAGCGATTAGTCTAGATTCTTGGGCAACTACAAAAATGCTACCATTTTTAACATTTCTGTTAGTTAGTGGAAACGTTGAGAAAAGGTTCTTGCTTAAACTGGTTAGCTGGGTGGTTTGATTGTTGACCTGACTCTACTGTCTCTTATGTAATGTTTTTTAGATCTTCAAGATCAGAATAGTTATGAATGACAGGCGAAGTTCTGTCAGTTTATTCACTATAGATACTAAAACTGCTTTTGCTATTTTTTTCACCCTCGACTGCATCGCTTTAAGAGAACTTTTACAGCCATTGAATTCTCTGGAGAAATAGGAAATGCGATGAAACGGAGGGAAATTGTTGCGGATTAGCATACCTGTGAGAGCAGTAGCACCTGGGTACATCTGGAGTTCCTGAGAGATGAGATGAACGAGTGATGGAAGACTGTTCTCACAGCAGGTGTACGTATGTAAGTGAAGATGTGAGGGCCTCGCTCGTGAGGATGAGAGGCACCTAATCTGAAACACTTTCCCTCCTCTGGAGAGGAAGACAAAGATAGGGTATCACAGGGAATGAGGAGAGAAAGCGAGGGAGTGAGGAAGAGAAGTCAAAATAGAGCTGCCAATAAGTCTCAGTGGGGGTTCTGGGAAAGCATTGCACCTATTGTTATAATGATGTCTCGTTCTCTCTTTTTCTTTTTTTAAAGTATCTTAACTAGAATGTTCTACTCTTCCAATTTTGTCTGTAGTTTCACACCCAACTCTGAAAGCAGATGTCTGGTGTTGAAGGCACAGTTCACCCAAAAATTCACATTCTTTCCTCGTTTGCACACCCAACGATGCTGTTTTTATAAGGCTTTCAGTCTTCCATGCAGTTTAAAAGATGAATGTTCTATATGCTGTTGAAGCAACACGAGTAAATGACAGAATGTTTTTTTTGGTGGTATAAACTAACTCTTCTATTCAAACTGTTAGCTTTAGCTTAAATGTGTCATTTGAGTGGCACCAAACAAATAGCAAAAATAAGAATCATTCTTACACAGTCCATCTTCCCATTCAAACCATTGGTTGAGCCATTATTGCTCTTATTGTTACGGTCCAGTGTTGCCATATTTGTGGGTTTCCCAACAGAATTGGGCTATTTTTAAACTGTTGCAGTGGGTTAAATATTGCATAATTTAATGTGACTGAAATGCTAGTATTGAAATATTTCACTGTGTGCTGCTATACAATTACTTTATTTTAGGTAAGGGAGGGGCGTATGTTGACTATAGCCAATGGGCTTGAGCTGCTTTTGATTGGCCATTGGGCTGATTTTGTAAGCATACCTGGCAACCCTGGCAAATCTTGTGATGGTGTAACCCAGCAGGTAAATCAGTCTAACAATCGCTTATATTCTTTGCATAATAAACTGTGATAGGTCAAAGTTTTTAAAAGTAAAAAATGTAAAGTAATACATTTGTACCTTTATTTTTGTTTTGTTTACATTTTATTTTAGTTTATAATGCATTTGGCAAGTCATTTGCAGTGCATTGAAGGTATTCCTTGTTATTAGTTCCCTGGGAATCAAACCCACATTTCTTACTTCTAACCCAATGCTCTACGATGTGTTAATTTAACACCACACACACGCACATGTCTTAAATAACCGTGGCAGTAAAACTCTGAGACAAGGTGGGACACGCTACAGCATTGATGAATGTGACGTATGGGCGGCACTGTTTTCAACTCTGGTCAGACTCTGAATGGAGCCGTCCCACACTGAACTGCACAGAACTGAAACGTCTCGCTGGGCTGGGCTAGACCCTCTGCCACAGCGCAGTCCGAGATGAAGAGAGAGAAACCGAGACAGATTACAGGAGTTTCACTCTGCCGTACATCTCTGCAGTCACAACATTGACGCCAAAACGACTTAAACCGGTAGGATGCTGAGACTTTGCAATTCCTGAATCATGCCACTAGTGTGCCGGGAGCGTCTTTCTCAGACATTACCAGAGCTTAACAGCTCTGCGCTGGCTTATCTCAGGCTGGTGTGATGCTTTGAAACTTCTCCTGGAACTTTGTTTTGTGTTGCAGGAGGAGCGTTTCTGAGCGGGTGTCTGTTAGCGTCTGCCTGTAGATAATTTGTCTTTACATCTTAACACGAGTGTTTAATGAGATGCGAGCGAGATGGATGTCTGCTCTAGACTGCGATGTGTCGCCTGCGGCTACGCTCTTACATCACTCAGTTGGGAATCCGCGGCCACCGCCTGTGGATTTATATTTCTCCTTCATTTGTTCTGTGACAAATTTCTGTTTGAACTTGTGTCCCCTGCAGGGCGAGACTAATCACTCACAAGTAGATTCCACTCTCTGTCAGCATCTTGTGGTGTTTGTGCGAGTTTCTGGTGTATGTGTGTGTGCGTATGTACTTGTACATCAATCGTTTTGAGGACCAGTTTGTCCAGTTAGACTATCAGAGAAACACAAACAGACCAAAGTGACGACAATTTGGCTGATCTTTACTTTTTTTGGCACTTTTTAAAGGGCTCTTTAAGGGTTAAGATTTAAAGGGTTGATTTTAGGGTTAAGAATTGGGTCAAGTTTAAGTTTAGTGTATGGCTTAGGCAGAATGTCCTAAAGATCTCTTTAGAGATGTGTGTGAGACTGGGCATCTTTTGCGAAAGAGATGCATTGGTGCAGCAGATGTTTGCATTCATCTGGAAACGTGGTTAGATCATTTTGTTATTCAAAAGAACTTCTTGGATGGCTGCTATAACTTTAGAAAGAGTTTAATTGGAGTATTAGGTACATTAGAAGGGGTAGTTGGTGGACTCTCACATGCCACAGTTGGTAGATCTTCTCTCTGCTGGTCAGAGTTGGTGCCCATTCGCTTCTTCTCAGCTAGAAGAAGAATATGAGTAATTGGCAGAATTCTGGATAATAAAAGAGCTTGTTTGGAGTGTAACTGGTGTTATTCATTCAGTACACACTGCTGTATGGGGTATTATCATTCATTACGGTCCAAACCGTGTTTTTCCACCATATTTACCTTTTTGTTATGTTGAAATATCCGTTTTATGAATCTGCATATTGTTCCTGAAGAAAATGTAATTTTCTCATTTTTGCCCCTGCTGTGTTTTGACAGAAAACAAACGAAGAAAAAATGTTTGTTTACATATGAATGTACCTTGAATTTAAAGTTTAGATGACAAGAGATTTTAGTGCTCTGTTTCTTTACACAAACTTTTTCCTCTGAATTAATTTTCATATGCAGGTTGTAATAAATTCTTTTTGTGTTTGATTTAACTCATGAAGAAACTCCACATGTGTTAGTCAATCTCTTACACATCAGACAAACTGGGTCACAGGCTCCTATCATGTCTCATTTTCTTAATAGGTTTTTTGTTTGTTAGTTTGCAGCATTTTCGTTTGCCTTTCTCTGAAATGTTATAAAATACCTGTATCTAACTTTGTACATGTACACATTACATTTGTGCATTTGGCACGTTAAAGCTTTACAATTTTTTACCAGTATGTAAAACTGAATAAAGATGTGCAAAATGTAAACCCAGCTAACTGAAACGTTTACAGAACATTGGCTAACGTTCTCTCAAAGCAACTTACAATACAATCAAGCTGTACGTTTAAAAAAAAATAAAAATCCTGGGATTCGAACCCAAGATATTGGCCTAGCGTAACACACTAACATCTGAGCTGCAGGAACACAAGACAGGAATATATGTTCTTTGTGAGTACGTCTAGTGGTGGTAATCTAAGGCTATATTTCTTTGAGAGATCCTTTGGCAATTTGAGGGAGTTATAGTGATTGAGAGGTGCAGTTAACTCTGAAGACTGTTCTGTGCTGGTGTCAGTTCAACCATGGCTCAGTCCACCAGCACACACTCAGTTTTCCTTTTGAAGACTTTATCCTTCTGCCTCATATGGTTTCAGATGAAAGACAGGCACTGAAGAGGAATCTTCTGTTTATTGACTGTTTTTTTTACTACTCATGCCATCAATACATGTCCATTTAAACTGTTTTATTCTTTTAATTAGGATACTGGATGGTCTTCCATGATGTTTTCCTTGTTGCCACTTAAAACAAGATTTAAATAGTGAGATAGTTTAAACAAAAATAAATTCTTCCATCATTTGCTCACCCTTAATGTTATTTCAGAGCTGTATCACTTTTTTGGCTTCTGAGGTAGAAAAGAAGATATTTTGAAGTATATTGCTAAGCAAACTTTTATGGCATCCATTGACGTCTATTGTATGGACACATGGAGACATTTCTGGAAATATTTTTTGTTCTACACAAGAAGTCACTAAAAATATACCTTTAAATCTTGATGGAAGTGGCAAGAGATTAGCAGACATCATGTAAGACCATCTAGCATCTAATGAAAGAATGAGAAAGAATGTTTTCCTGTAGATGAGGATTTTGGTCCTCAGTAGGTTCTTGGTTAGTTTCCTGCAACTACTGCAGCCGTTGGTCATTATAAAGGTTCTGAAGAACGTTCCTCAGGTGGTTCCTCTGCACAGGTGACTCTCTGGATGCAGAGTGACACCTTCATGTTGTTTTCTTCATTCTGTCTTCGGAGCTCAGTATTGAGATAAAGATGAGGTCTCCTGTGGCCTCCGTGTTTCACAGAGCAGAAAATAAAGCATCTGTGAATTTAACACCATGGTGTACTGGAGATGGTCACCATGACAACCGTTTTAAACACTGTTTTGGTTAGAGATGTGCCCTTTGTTATTAAGTATGGTACTTACAGAGAGATTAAACATGCTGTGACAAAATTGCTTGGCTTTGTTGTCACGACTGAAGACCTCTTGTGTTTTTTGATTGGAAGATCATTTGTGTGGGTTTCTGTACATTGCATATTATGCTTGATTTGTTGACTAAACAATGTCAAAGCAAATCAAATGTGTTTTGACCACTGCTAGCAAACCGCAGTATGTGATGTCATGTTAAGTTTGTTGACTATTTGGATCGTAAGAATGTTTCCTTAATATTTCCATTAAGTAACAAAAACGTAAATGTTATTTTGAATGTTCTAGGAACGTTTAAATTTTCCTGTATTAACCTTATTGCTTAATTCTAAGAACATTATTCAAAGCATTTTTGTAATGTTTTAAAAACATTTCATTAACTGCTTAAAATAAGTTTTTGATATGCCATATAATGCTAACAAAATGTTCTATGAATATTATCTATGAACAGTGTGAACTTTTAGAGAACGTTCTAAGAACATTCCCTGTTAGCTGGGTAGATGCAGCACACAGATATTTATTTAAAAAATTAACAAAGCACTGATACTTTTAAGATCAGTCCATGTGTGTTTAAATATGCATATGTACAGAGCCCCTTGGCTCTTTCTACTAGTAGGCGGGACTTTTCCTACCAGAGCGGCCAAACTGAGCGTTGCAGTTTTTTTTATTCATAGTAACAGAACAGCTGCCTCTTGTTAATTCTATAATCTTTGGTTATACATGGTTTTAAGTACTGTACAGTGCAAAACTCTCAGAAATGAAAGACATTTTCTCTGCCTTTGACATTGACACATTTTAATATGTTCTCTTTTAAGCTTTGGTTCTTGGCATTCATAAAAGCACAAAACCTATTGTAGTCTCTGTCCTTTAACAAAGTCGTGAGCTGTATAACTCTCGTGAGAGACCACAGCCCTGAAAGATGAACTGAATTGAATGTGCTTCATTTCATACTGAGCCGAAGGGTGATTTGAATGTGGATGAGAAATGACTGTATTCAAAGTATACAGCCGTCGTAATGAAGAGCAGAGAATGAGATACGAAATACACTCTCAATGAATGACGTTGATCAAAGCTGTTTAGAGATGAACTATCTTTACATAATCAAACACCTGTTTCCACCTCTGATGGAAAGTAAGACGAGCCGCGTGAGTCCATTACACCGCCGTCAATAAAACAATTGCAGCATGGCAGAATTGTTCAGACAGGTTGTGTTTTATATGTGCCAGTCTGATTTATTGTTTCTCGGTAAAACAGGTGTTGATTTTACAATGACAGTTTGGTTTTATAAGCATTTCTGAAATATAACTTCAACGTCTGGCTTTGGCATAATAAACAGACATTATAATGAGACTCAAGGCAGAAGTGTTGAATTCACATTACTTTATAAATAAGAAAACAGTCATAAAACTTCACCCAGCAGCGGTTTCGGGGGTGTGGCGCTTATTTGCGGTGGGCTGCAGTCAATCTGCACCCCGCAATCTTTAGAAGTTACGTTTACAAACGTTTTGAGTTCTCAAAGACCAATTTTAAGGCGTCCATATGCTGCATTCTAGCATATGTTTATCAATCTTTGCACCAAGTATAAATCAGTTCTCTAATAACTCCAGTTACCCGGTGCTTAAATCTTTATTGAAACTTTAATTTAGGGAAGCTGACGTGAGCTTTGTTGTAGAAAATATTTTTAGCTCAAAGACTTCAGAGGAATGTTCTGTACACATTTTGTTTATTTATTTTTCTAAACAAACAAGACCTCTATGTTTTAGTTTTGACTAGCACATGTATTTATACACAACTGCGGTTTGAAGCAAACTTTTTGTGAAATGTTTTGCTGAAACTAAATCTGTGCTTCTTGTATGTCTACAAAATATTTAAACAAATAAATCAGTTGTGCTAAATGTTACAATACTATATATATTGTTACATATACAATATACTTCCTACATCTTTGAAGACCATTGGAAGTATTTTTATGGTGCACTTTACACTTAATTGTATTGAATATAGGAATACATAAAGAAAACTAATTACGCTTGTATAGAACGTGATGCCGGTTGATTTGGTTTGCTGGAAGTTAATTAGAAAGGGAGCCATTCTGTACATCCATGATTTTGGGAGTCATTTGCAGGCCGGACATGAGACTCTGCCCCACTGCCCCCCCTCCTGTTCAGTCTTCTGTGTGGACACCGTTTCTGAGCTGTTTAATTAAGTTTATTGAGTTTGATTCAGCAGACGTGAGCCGTGCATCATTGACTCTGGTGGCATGTTAATTGCTGGAGGTTTAACTGGACGACTCCGTAATTGCATCCGCGTCCAGAGCTTCGGTTCTGACGGGTCTCTTATTTATTACACTGCCCTGCCCTGCGCTTGTATTGAGTGTTCAGAGCCACACGGAATCCATCAAGCTCTTATTGGCGGTCGGGCGGTCAGAAACAGACCGGCGTTTGCTTATCAGTGTCCACGGGGGGGTCGGGTGGTCGGCTGGTTCATGCGCTCTGGTGTGGCTTTGACCTTGTTATTGGTTTTATTGCTTTATTGACTGTGTCATTAATGGCAGAGCTCTCATGTTTTCTCCCTGAGGCGAAGACTCTGGTACTGAAGTCTCTGTTTTCTCTTTGCTCACCCCGATGCCATTGACTTTATCTTGCATTGCTTTTAAGTTAGGCGGGGCTGTAAACCAGAAAGAGGCTCCTAATCAAATGTATCTGATTGGTGAACAGGTTTGCTTTATGGTAGCCTTTAGATCAAGGCAAGGGGAGGAGCAGAAATTATTGCCCTGCTTATTTATAAAAAACCAAAATGACATTTCTTTGATCCGACCTGCTGCTTTTTAGTTGAAAGCTGATTGATTTAATATGGAAAATTGCGGAGTCTCTTTGAAGTGTGTTTTTCTTCCCTGCTTTGTTTGTGACACACACCTCTCAAGTCTTGTTTATGTCTGCTTAAATTTCAGCAAACAAGAAATTGTTTTATTATTAGTCATGCATGCTAAGACAAGTATTCCCATTATTAGTAGGATTACTTGCGGTTATGGATTTAAACAAGCCCTTATTTTATATTTTAACTGAATTGTCCCAAACTGTGTGACAGGAATGTTGCCTCAAATCGCATTTATGATATTTGTCTAGTTTGCAGTTAAACTACACTTAGTTGGACGTTATAATTGTAGTGCAATCGCACAAATACACAGCAATGTCAGTCATTTCCTGCTTCCGTTTGCAGTAGTGAAAGATTCACATGTGTTGTAGGGCATTTCAGATGCAAATATTGGCCCATTCTCCCCCCATGATACATTTCTTTCTAGTCCTCGTCTGCATTACACAGAGAGCAAGTAAATTCCTTTTTACTGCAGAGATTCTCTCTTACACACATAGAACTCATTCAGCACCATGGACAGCGCCGCAGCCACATTATTAACCCCATCAGTACATGCAGCAGGCTGGACACTAATACACAGGATTCTTGGTCCACCCAGAGTCCAGACTTGCACATTGCAATGTTGAAATGTACACACACACACACACACACACATACACACACACACCTATGTGTGTAATTAGGGACATTTCATAGACTTTGCTGTTTTTATACAAAGCTTGCTAACCCACCCACTAATGCTACAATTTCAATAATGCTCAGATTTGTCACGTTTTATTGACTTTTGGGTACAAATTTTTATAAGATTAGGTTTTATAAGGTTATATCAGTATATGGTTAAGTAAACACACACACACACACACACACCCTCCTGCCCCCTAAGAAGCTGGAAGTGAGTTATAGGCTAGATTGTCACCCAGCAAGGGAAGAGGCGGAATCGATTCCCAGAAATCAGCGGAATCCGAGTCGGACCGTCGAATGCGCCCATCTGTCTCCCTGACATAATTGTTCCTTTCTTGTTACTTTATGTTTTAATCAATCAGCTATGAGTAAAATGCCAATTACAACGTCTATTGATACAGCCAACAGAAAAGCAGGAATTATTGGACGTTACATTACTGCAAATTGGCATTACAGCTCCTCCATTTCTGGGAGGGGAATAATGGATAATAATCAGGAAAAAACATTTGATGGATTGAGCTGTATTTCACATTTAATTGCACCTAACAAACTCTGTGTGCGTGAGGGAGCGGGGCGGACTCATTAATGCATTCTTCCCATCCTACTTTAAAGTGCTCTATTCATCGCAAGAAAGTCCATTGTGATATTTTAAACAACCCAATGGAATAATGCTTTGCAATTTTAAATTAGCCGTTATATTGGCCGATTTGTTATTTTAATTACTGTATGAGCGTTAGCAATGGACAGATTATGAGTGTGGTTTTGTTAATGGCCATATTTGTTTAATGGGCCAAAATATCATATTCATAACTTTTGATAAGCTTGCAAATTCCTTCGAAGAAAGTTTAAGGCGTAGTGTGTATTCCTGCTGACAAGTAAACAATGTTAGTTGTGTAGAAAAGCTGCAGGCTTGAGATGTTTGTGTGTGTGCGTTTTCTTTCAGCAACGTTAAGGGTGCAAAACTGTGTTTTATATTGTAGCAAAACCTGATATTGTGAGAACATGCAACGATTTAATACCGTTAGCTCAGTATAAAACTAAAGTCTGTGGAAAGTCCAACATGTATCTGTTTCTGTAGCTCAATTGATGTCAGCAACGCCAAGGTTGTGTTTGATTCCTAAGGAACACGTACCGTACACAGCCACAAATCTTCAATGCACTGTAAGTTGTTTGAAAAGACGTTTCTGCCAAATGCGTAAAAAACTTTTATTAATTGGTTTGTTGTGTAAATGTTTTATTTATTGATGTATTGTGTGACACCACTTTAAACAGAAGCTATCACGTGACCGACCTCAGGCATGCAGCGCACACGCGTGTACATCTCTCACTGCGTGTAACCTGCGTGTGAGGGCTGATGAAATGAATTTAAGGACGTGTCAGGAAGTATCATTCAGCTGTCGTTTAATAAAGTCATTTTCTTCTGGGCTGTGTGTTGAAGACAGATGGTGTGGCTTCCAGACATAAGCGATGAACAATGGGCTGTCTGGTGCTCATTAATTAGCTGATCTCAATCAAATCTTTTAGTTTACCCATATGTTCTACAGCGGCCTGCAGAATTCGCCTGTGATTTTAGGAAGCACGCTGTGCACCGTGAAGCTTGTGTCTGCCATCTTTGATTTAATGCCTCAGGGGCCGGCGGGAGACTAGCAGAGAGGGTTTGATTAATTACATGCATAAATTGTGCTTTATATTAGTAGTGAGGCTGTGTTTTATTTCTCATCGGCCAGTCATAAAAATCTGGACATTATAGATGTCTATGTTTTATCTGGATATCTCAGATTTTATTTAACCTTTATATGAATATAAAGTTTGTATAAAGTTCATAAACGTTCACTTGCAATTTAAGGTTGAAAGTTACAGGTTACACTTAGCAAAGATACATGCTGTAATGTGGTTGTCAAAAGAAGGGCTTTAACATTGTTTTAAAAAGATGAGTTTTGCTAAATTGAAACTGTCCTATAAATATTAAAGTGCCAAAAGATGGTAGCTGTGACTGAAACCATTTTTAATTTTTTACTTGAACATTTTGCTGTTAGTTCAGGCCTAATATTTTAGGCAATATGAGATCAAGAAATGCTATGCAAAATAATACAGGTATTTAAAATGGTTCTTAAAATAGTTTGAAATAGCATTTTGACCTGTATTTTGATGTGTGACTATATTTTGACCTGTTTTGTTGTGTTACTGTATCGGTTAGTTTGGAAAATTTGAATCATTTTGCGTCATCTAAACATTATAAAAGATCCAGAACATGGAGTGTGTCCCAACTCACAGTTTCCCTCTCTAAGTTTTGTCCTACGGTCTAGTGACCACTTGTTGACTATTTCTGAATAAAGTTTCCTCAGAATAATTTCATGTGAAACTGGAGCATCACTAATGGCTGTTTATCCATCATCTATCTCATGTCCTGCTCAGTGTCATTTTCTCTGAATGTTGGATGAGAGCAGCTTCATCAGAACAAACTGCTGCAGAGAGCCTGAGATCACCCACAGGAAAATACCACTGAGTCTTAAATAGCAATCAATCCTCCTGACTGTCCTCAGACATGAGCTGTGATAAGTGTTAACTTGCGCTGCTTGCAATAACATGAGGATAACACTTGAGAGAGAGAGATGGAGAGAGAGAGATGGAGAGAGGGAGATGGAGAGAGGGAGATGGAGGGAGAGATGGAGAGATGGACAGGCAGACAGACAAATAGACAGGGAGGGAAAGATCTTGTAAGTTATTCCTCTGCAGTGTGAACATGATGTAAACAAACATGCATATGAGAGTTTCTGATTTTTGTTTTTAACTGTCATTTGTAATTTCCACTGCTTGTCAAAAGCAAATGTTGTTTATGAGTTTTGCAAGCTGTTTTTAATGCATGTATGTATTTACATATTTGCCTTTTTTACAGCTCACTTAACCAGCAGCCACCCTGTGAAATAAGCATTATTTTGGGTTGTAGTTTTCATGCATCCGCAGCTGCATGCGAGGAGAGCCGCAGCACTCGCAGGTGCTGCGTGTGTGATTACTGCATCTATGCTTGATTACTGTTTAACCTGCAGGTCAAGCACAGAGGAGCCTTCACTCTCACCGACTCATGCCTGTGCTTTCATCCAAATTACTTTCCTGTATTCTTGTGTCCTTTTCCATACCGTCATCAGACTCTGCTGTGTCTGAATACAGGTGCTGTTCGTTTATTGATTGATTTATTGTGTGAGAAATTAAACAGAGTGTTGGGGCTTTCAAGCCAAAAAGCGATGCTGTTATATTGGCTGTGGTTGCCAGTGTTTCTGTGGATTTATATGGACTGTTGCCGCGGGATAGAAGATTTGTTTGTTTGTGTGTGGATGTGAATTCTGGGAAGCAGTTAGGGCAGCAGTAGAGAAACAGAGGCAGCTGTTCTTTGAAACTTTTAAACCAACTTTCTCGAGGCCGATCTTCATCTGCTCTCATGGGATCCATTCTCCTCTCTTTGAAGACCACTGCTCCACACCTCCATTATTTTACACAGTGGAGTTTTTCTATTTCTCTCTTCTTTTGTTGGTCTGATCCTATTTCCCATGATGCTTAGCGGCCCGAGAGGTAAACCAGCTACTGATGCTCTTTGTTGACTTACAAGAATCAGAAGTTTCTCAAGACAAGTTTGCTGCAGAAGTTGCCTCATGACATATTTTTTGAGGAAAGCCTTAAAGGAAATGAAAAACCTTCTTGCAGTAACATTAAAGGAATGTTTTAACATATATCAAGGTGTTATTTTTAAGATTTTGTAAAACTTTACAATGAAAAGTTTAAATAATGTTCTTATATTCCATCAGTAACATTAATACATTGTCTAAAAGCTTGTCTTGTCATTTTTAACATTCTTAGGATTTGTTTGTAACTTTATGGAAACATTAGGGAAATGTTCTTACAACCTTATATTATTGTTGGGTTTGAATGCATGTTGCTTTGAATAAGTCTCTGCAAAATGCATAAATGTAATTAATAAGTATCTTTACAAGGCTAAGAAATAGTATTTACTTATATTGCCTGTTTTATATGTTTCTGAATTTCAAGAAAACTATATAGTTGCCAAAGGTGCTAGTAACATGTTTTAAGAGTCTAAGTAAACCGGGCAGTTTGATTTTATTTTGATCAGAAGTTACAATCAGAAACAATGCAGTGCTCATCAAAGTTATCTCTCTCCTTCTGTGACCAAACTGTCAAAAGAGTGAATCACAATAACTCTCCAGCATCTCGCCATCATAGTAAACAAACACACGGACAAGACAAATAGACTGAGCTGCAGAAATGGAAGCAAGGAAGATAAGAGAATGTGAGTGAGGAGAGAGAGCGAGAGAGAAAGAGTGAGGCCTAGAGGAAAGGTCAACGCGCGTTGTGTCATGCAGGGTGGGGTACGCCGAGTGCTGGGTTTTACTCAGATTAATCTGTCGCGTGGTGACAGTGCTAGTTTAAAAAGGTCACTCATGGCAATAGGACGTGGGTGCAGGCTACTGAGATGTATCGAATCTGACCGCTCGCTGGCTGAGCTTCAGGTAGTTAGTGCACCATAAAGGTCAAATTTGCTTTGCCTCTCTCCAGAAATGACCACTCGGCGGGTGTTTGGCCGATTTTTGCACTTGCCGTGCTGACAGATTCAGACGCAAGTTTTGTTTTAGCTCTGAAAAGGCTTCCAAAGTGCCTCTTGTTATGATGATAGAAAATTGACAGGTTTGTCAAGACAATTTGAGCAGAGTAATAGGTCAGTTAGAGAGACAAAAGCTTTATTTACCCTGTCTGAAGGCTATTTGCTTCAGTTTGTATGGTTCAGCAGTACAAGCAGTTATTACAACACACTTCCTGACAGACAGACAGATAAAATGGATAGACAATTATAATGTGAAATGCAGATAGGAACTAAGACACCAGAAATGTAATGTTTGTTTTGCTTTCAACATGCTTTAAATGCTTTAATAACAAGCAGTGTTCAGAATCCAGGACTTCCTGAATCCTTCAGATCCTCCTTCTTTTCCTTGGTCTTTCTTCTGGGTCAGGGGACTCTGTTTCTCGTTTCCTCTTATTGGACCTTTGTTCTTCAGGTTGGCTTCTGGCTGGGGGTGGTGACTCCTCGTACCTGGGAACGATCACAGGATACTGGGAGTCATAGGCCACGCCTGTGAACTGAAACCCAAATTTGGCTTTGGCCTCGTTCAGGATGATCTCAAACTCCTTCTCGTTTGAGATCGGTGGAAGCTCCACATCTACCCATCGATGAACCTCAAAGAGGTGCAAGGAGAACCTCTGAGGAGCCTGGTCATCCTCATCGTATTTTTCCTGAAACACCTCCCATTGTCCAATCCATTCCTCTGGGAACTTTGGGTCATTGAAGCATGGGCCCAGAGGTCCAACATCGAATTCTCCTTCCAAGCTCTCCTCATCGCTCCAGTCATGAACTGGAGGGCCTGAAAACCTTATTTTCTGGTCCTCAGTGGCCATGAGGCCAAATGAAGGAAGAACTGGCAGTGTTACAGTCTTGCTTTCCAAGAGCAAAGCTGGGTTGCATGCTGTAGAAAAAACACATATTAACATAATATGTCAAACCTAAAATTATATGTTTAAATTAATTTATAATAATTTTTAAGATATCTGAATAAAATCCAACCTGGGCAGTCAACCCGGTGTAGCTCCACACAAGGTGTCCTTTGTTCCTGAAAGATATTCATCTTTCATACAAGACTTTTCTCAAACAGAAAAAGTCAAAAGATATGTAATTTAATGTAAAGATGAGTGTAACGAGAGTAATAGGTTAGTTTTCTTTGTCAGCTTGCGAGTAGCAACTGTTTCTGTGGTGCAGAGAGTTGAAATGAGAGAGCAGTTAATGTTCAGAACAGTCCTGTTCTATCTAGAAGTGTTGGAGTTCTGGAATGGAGGTCACATTATGACATCATGGAACCTTGTATCTCCTGTATCTACTGATGGCAAAATGAAGCAGAGGTGAAATGTGCATCTTCAAAATTTCATATTAATGCAAATTAAAACCTTTTTTTGAGAGAAATTGGAGTCTGAAAATTTAGAAATTGCTAAATTATGAAAATTGTAAGACCATAATCTTCAATGCATTTAAAATGCAATTGGAGTTTTTTTTTGTTTTGGATCAGTACCTCATAAAACGCTGCTGTAAGAAGCTGATGTTTATATGCAGCTGTGTGTTTCAGAGTTTTCTAACTGAGTGATGAGTTGCACTAACACTGTCTCTGATGTTGTTCTAGCTGTTTTGCAACCTCAATAAGTTTTGGTAGCTTTGGCAGCAGTTTCCTTTCAAGAGATGTAAACAATGCTGACAGAGACTGCCGGGTCAATGTGCACAATGTGATAAAGAAAGAAAAAAGGACACAAGAACATTTAATTTTCTGATAATTTAACATGGGCCCTTTAAGTAACGAGGCAGTAAAACTCGTATCACAGACTCAAAACGTTCTATTCAAATAAGTCAGGAAGGCAAAAAAAGATTAAATGTTATCTTGTTTTTCAGACATTTATAGGAATAATTTAGCCCTTAAAATAAACATTTTGTCATAATTGACTCAACCTCATGGCATTTCAGACCTACACAATGTTCTGTGGAATTCAAAACAGTTTTTTGGGCATGTCAAAGCTGTTCTTTTCCATTCAACAAAAGCAGATGTTGACCAATGGTTTTGAGTCTCTGAAAGGGACAAAAGAGTCTATACAACTAATGGGCTGTATTTAAAGCCTCCTAAAGCCATGTGACAGAATTATATGGGGAATAAATCTGCTTGGTAACACAGTTTTGCTGAGGTAGATGCACACAGGCCTTATTTTTTAGTAATGCTTAATGTTGTGTCCTTTGCTTATACATGTAATTGCTTCATAATGGTTTTACAAAAACTGTGTATGAACAAAACGCAGGACAAACTTTTAAAAGCCCTTTAAAAGCTTTTTGTATTTTGTTTATTGTATGATTTCATTAAAACCCTCCGGCTTAATTTAACAAGTGTGTTTTTCTCTAAGTCTAAACATCGTTGAAGCGCAGCTAAATTATTTCCTGGAAGTCCTGGATGACTTTGCTCGTGTTTAACCAGCTGTGGGCCAAACATGGTTCTGAGTGATAAAAGGCAAGAAAAAATACTAATGAATAAAAAAAGTTAAGCCATCAGCCTGTTGTTTAGCCTGAGTGCGTCCTCTGCGTTCGCTCTCATTTTCCATTATTTGTTGTGGGGTAAAAAGCACTCGAGTGGGGAAATAACCAGAGCAGAGCAGCCCAAATGTAGCATCACATGCCAGTGAAGTGGCGGCACAGGTACATGTTTAAGGATTTTGAGGCCCAGCAGAGCTGAGGATGGGCCATTAGGCCTGTCCATTAGGATCTCCTGTTTAACATGGTAGATTGCATGCAAGCACAGCCTACGTGCTTTTGAAGCACTTGTGGGCCATTCAGCAATGCTCTCCAAGTTTGTTTGTCCGAGTCTTTATTCGCAGTGAGCCTTTTGTTGTTCAGTTGTGAGAGATTGCTTGGATGTTATTGTGCGTTTGAAGGAAATGTTTCAAATATGAACTCTTATTTCTCATGAACTCGCCCTCAAGTTGTTTCAGAACTTTGAGTTCTCTTTGTTCGTTGAAGAATCTTCAAGCTACCTGCTTCCACGCAATGAAAGCTCTCGAGTGCTTTAAAGGAAAACCGTGCCATAGAAGTAGCCCATACGTATTGTGTGCTGTATTCCAATCTCCTGAAGTCATCTGGTACAACAGCTTCTTGTGAGAAGATATTTTGAGCTGAAATTGAAGATGATGGTCAGATTTTAGGAATGTTTTCAGAATGTTGGCTAGCGCTTCCTCAAAGTTAAACACTCTTTCAGTAACAATAATAGAATATTTTTTAAATTGTATTTCATATAAATAATATAATATTTATATAATATAATACATATGTGTTTATATACAATATATATGATATTAGTGGAATGTTTTAAGTAACATTTTTCTAACCAAGCATTAATGTTAATGAAATGTCTAAAAAACGCATGTTGAGAACATTCCTAGAACATACAAAATACATTTTTTAATGTTTTTGTTGCATAATGAAAATGTTAGGGAAACGTTCTTACACCATAGGGTGAATATTCACCTTAACCTGCTGTATCTTGCAAATGTAACTTGCGTTCTCATATATTCTAACCCCACATAAACTCACAGACCTCGTCTCTGTGGAGTTTTAGTAAAGTTGAGGCAGGTGTGAGCCCAGGCCTGTTATCTAAATCCACAATAGTGTTAAAGTGTTTGGCCCTTATCTCTTTTAAAACTGTAGAGAAAGCGAAAAACAAAGATCTCAGGGCACAGGGGAGCCTGACTGGCAGAGAGAGAAAGAAACTCAGGATATGTGTGTGTGTATATATAAGATCCTTGTTTCTGTTAAACGCATCACAGAGGAGGCAGTGAAAGATGGCTAAAGGTGGACACAAGGTCTGACTGAATTTCACCCTTACCTGCATACTGAACGGGTGAGAGAGAGCGAGAGAAAGATGGAAGGAAGCACAAAGGGAGATGTTTGTTGTTCTCTGTGGACATTTATTTACACAGCCGAGACGTGAGGCTATTCTCCTCTGATGAAATCATCTTCGAAGTTGATTTTTGATTGTTTGTGCTACAGCACATTGGTCTGATGTTATCATAGCATTGTATGCTAATCAAGTCATCACCAAGCGAATGCCATTTCATTTGTTGTTACTTTAGCACTTCAAAGTTATTTCTCCCAGAATCCTGTTTCACAGTTTCTTTAATCTGTCTTGTAAATGAAACGTTCACCCAAAATTTTAAATCTGTCTTTTTAATCCGTGTACATTGAACTTTAGGTTTTTCTTTGATATTCATTAACCCTGCACTTCTTTTCCAAACTTCAGTGGTTTTAATATGCCTGGAAAATACCATCTCTAAACTGCCAGTTAGTTCCTTAATATAGTACACATTATTTATGGGTGGTGACGCCCAACAACTAATGTTATTCTCCATCAACGACGTCAAACATGATGCAATATGTCTTAACACAGTGTGTTTGTATGTTGGCAGATGTATATGAGAAACATCCCCTTGTGTTCATGGAAGAAAGTCATGCAGAGTTTGGAACGACATGAGGGTGAATAAGCAATGACAGAATTTTCATTTTTGTGCGAGCGATTGCTTTAAAGCGCTTTATTTTCTGAAGTATTCTCAGACGCACAGAGGCCCTTCTTATCTAAAACACCTTAAGGGAGCTCCATTTTTAGACTGTTTAACATCTTGAAATGTGAAAACAAGTGCATGACTTTCAATTGATTCTTCCTCATCCATCTCGCTCACTTTTTGACAAACTCAACTTATCTTCAAAGAGTTCAACACCTGGTTGTTCTCTGCATTGTGCTCTCCCCCTCCACCCCTCTCTTCTTTCTTTCTTTCTTTCTCTCTCTCTCTCTCTCTCTCTCTCTCTTTCTCGCTTTCTTGCTCTCTCCTTATCTCCACCTCTCCTTTTCTTATTTATTTGTCTCTCTCCCTCCCTATCCCACCTCTTTCCCTCTCTCTCTCTCTCTCTCTCTCTGTCTGCTGAGCAGGGCACTTGTGCTATTGACTTATCCCCAAAGCCAGTGAGACTGGATCAATTTGCTGAACTTTATCCTATTATTAAAGCTGGCCTAAGGGTGAGAGAGAGAAAGAAAGAGAGAGATAGTGAATGAGAAGGAGGGCTAGATGCTCTTTAAAAGACATTAAGCAAAGACACATAGTCTCATTATGACAGGCTTCAACGCTTCCCTCATCGCTTAGATAAAGAGCCCCAATAGAGAATTTGCTTTTCCAATTGTGTTATTTAAATGTGAGATGACGGGCTTTGGTGCTGTAAACAGGGCATCTTTAATAAGCGTGGACAGGACGTGTGATAGAGACAATTGCGCGAGGTATGAAAACCACTTCATCAATGCCACATTTGGGCAGAATTCAATTTCAGACGCTGTCCGTTCGCCTCCTTATCAGCCGCGCTCAGCAGCCGGCTGTGTGTCAGATAGCGATAGCAATAATATTGTAAAAACCAAAGGACGTCCGTGGAGGAAAACATGAGAGTTACATGGAACAGGGAAACGCAGGCAGTATAGGCCAGAGAGTGCCGTGGGATGTGACACGCTCTCAGCGCTGTCACAGAATGATGGATCACATTTCTCCCTCGTGTGTCTACCTTTTCATATTTACATAGAAGGCACCTGGGGGAAATCCATAAAGGGCCGGTGTGGAAAACTAACAGGTCTT
The DNA here is from genome assembly GCA_036877545.1 of Yasuhikotakia modesta. NCBI lineage: Eukaryota > Metazoa > Chordata > Actinopteri > Cypriniformes > Botiidae > Yasuhikotakia > Yasuhikotakia modesta. The sequence continues at coordinate 31,696 of JBAJNP010002139.1, forward strand.
TGTGACCCTAAGATCAGGCTGAGAACCGAGTCCAGTTTAGTGTAACTGTCGCCTGGAGTTCTCCAAATGGGGGTGGGAAACTCCAAAACAAAGTGGGCACTCCAAAACGAGACGTGTCTTCCTAACACATCTTAAACCCCGCCAGCCCCAAATCTTACAGCCCAACGCAGGTACCGCCCACTTTTGGAGTTGCCCTGTTGCCTGTTTTGCAGTTAAATCAACCTGTTTAGACCAGAATGTGACTGCAGTCATACACACCCTCTCATGTGAGGTTTGTCATTGCTGAACTTATTCCACACACCACATGTTTGAGTTAAGTGAGGCAGGATTTGATGTTATGTCATTTAAAACCTTCGTACACAACTGACCTGGAATGGGTGGCTAGTCGGTATACAGTGTACAGGCAGACTGATGTAGGTGATGCATTAGCATAGTTAATTAGCATTAGCATGTTGAGGTGTTTATATTTAACACAAAACCACATGCGGTACTCGCAATCCCACGAGTCACATTCTAAACATTACATCTGAAACTCAACATCCAGCCTCAAATGCAATTTTCATGAGATGTTAACATGCTTAGCAGTGTCCACATGTAAAATTCACATGTATTCTATAATTAAAACTGACTCGACATCTTTAATTCTTCATGTATCTTTACATACTTTGAAGTCAAATTAACTCAAACTAGCATTTCCCAGGAAATCAGACCCGGTTCTGTCATGTTCTTGCTAAATAGCTGATATGTATTTAGTTATTTTTATAAGGTCTCTGATTGCAGCTTTAAAGTTACACCTTACCTATTAAAATACAGATTTATTAAGTAATACAGAACTATTAAAACATTCTGTACCGCATTACTATGAGTTACAGTCGTTCTTTTATTTGTTCATGGAATTAAAAAGCCACCAGCATTTTTTCTGTGATCTCTGTACCTCCAACAGTAAATCCTGTCATCCGCTCTGTCTCTCTTTTCTCCCCTGCCTCTGTTTTCTAGGGCAAATGGCCTTTAATGCTGATAGGACAGCTGTATATTATGAAGCACAAAGCGGCGTTCTGCAGCGACAACAGCTGTAATACTGACCTCATGAATAGAGATTGATGAAGACTTCTGTGTGTGTGAGGAAGACAAAGAACGGTGGTTGCTTGATGTTCCCTCTGTGTTGTTCTGAATCTGAGGTAGTGATGTTTCAAAATGGCCTGCAGGCTTTGTTCCACGTTTGTGGAACGTCACTGAAACAGAAGCTTATAGTGAGTGACAACTGCGTCTGAACGAGACACTTATGAAAGCCGTTTCATGATAAAAAAGGCTGATTTTATCCTTGACTGGCCATCAGTCACCTTGATGAGGTGCTTTTTGAATTCGCAAGCCTTCTGTCCTCTTCAGATTTGAGAGACGTGAGTTTTATCGTTGTCTCTGTGAAGTTTTGAGAAGCTCTCATTTTGTGTCGTGTATCTGAATTGCCGTCAAGAACTGCAGGCAGAATATTTAGTCGAATGGTTGGATCGCTTAGTGAATGAAAACGTACATCTTGTGTGCTGTATTTCAAGCATTTGGAAACCATGTGTTGGTTTTGTTTAGAACAAAAAAGACACTTTGTCAGAAACATAGTAGTCTGTATATCTCATATGTTACATATGCAACAAAATGCATTTTTATATTTGTGACAGCATGATAGGCATGTCAGAGAGACAGAGAACCTTGCTTGTTTGTCCTCGACTCTTGAAACCTGATAGTATACTTCTAGAATAGATCTAGAACCAGAAATTCAGAACACATCTGTTTTGGATCAAAACAATTACTTCAGATCGTATGCAACAGCTTTATCCAAATGTCATGATGTTTTTACTAAAAATGACCATCACTAATTTGTTAAACAACAGGAAAAGCTGTTAAAAAAATCCCAAAAAATGTACAATGCTTCTGTTTGATCAGACTGGTTATTGCTCCATTTTTTCGTCTGACACCATTAGTTTTTTTTTTCTTTTTGTCCAGCTGAACAAACTCCACGTTTTTCTTCCTCGTATAAATCAGTGAACAGAAAGCCTGTGATTAGGACCAGAGCAGCGCTGAAGCAACTTCAAATATTTTCTTAGAAGAATGAAACAATTTGTGCCTCTATTCAGACACACAAATGGAAGCGATTAATAGTTGTCCCTTTTATCCTGAAAAGATTAAGTATTGCATGTTGCCTTTTTGATTTCAGGGCTACCTGGAAATGCTTCTTAATTGGCTAAAATCCTATTGTACCTGCAGTGGCAGATTCCTGATGTTCTGAATTTCCTTGTTTCAGTGTGGGCATGAAAACCAGCATTTTTTCAACAAAACTATATTTTCTGTATTAGATTTCTGCTCCATAATAGCATAAATCTAATCATCTTTGTCAATTTTTTTCTAACTGTGTAAAAATCTTTTTACACTAGGGGTTTTATTCTAATCTATCCTAACTTTAATTTTTTGCATGTGAGTATCTGGTTGACACGCCAACATAGTAGGTGGCGCTGTTGCTCCTGTTTAACATTTTACCATTAACTCTGTCTCGGTGTGTTTTGACTGTGATCCATTAGCCAAAGAATAAGAAAACAGCAAGTAAAATTTTTTATTTTAATTGTGATAACACTTAAACTGTGAATCCATTTGGCCATGATAACAGTGTAGTGAACATCTGATACTGTGACAGCCCTATTTTGGCTTTATTACAGTTCAACCTTGACACCTAATTCATGCTTTATTCAACTCAATAACAATTTAAGTGATGAAGCTTCTTGTTGCGGTTACTAAACGTTACATATAGGTGTTATCTCTCTACCTTTACATCCTCTAATGGACTTAAGCATTTTTATCCCCAAGTCTCCTAATTCTCAACTCTTCCCTGCAGGAAGATGAAATAAGACACCTGAGACTGTTAACACGTCTCATTGATTTCCTTCCACATGTGTTAAGAGCGTCTTTTGCGGCGCTCATTTACTGTAAAGTGACTGATTCTCATCTACAGCCAATAAGCTATTATCACAGCTGAGCTGGAGAGAGAAAATCCATGCAATTTATTCCATTAGATTTCAGGGCTGGAGGTAGAGAATGAAAATGAAGAGAAAAAAGAGAAACGGGCTCTTGTGAATTTGACAACAAGAGGAGGAAAAATTATGTGTGTTCATATATAAACACACCAGGAAATTGTGTGATAAGAATAGTTTTATTTACTCCTTTTGAAACTGGGAATTTTAGCACGTCCCTTTTTTGTAAACAGCCAATCAGATTTAGTTATGTCACAGCTGTGAATCGTGATTTGCTGGAGGGCTGCAGGTGGTGTTAGGAGAGAGATTGTCATTCTGTTCAAACATTTGTTTAGACGGTGCACGATAAGTCATCAGTATTTTGGGCCAGTGTTTGGACGGATGCTAACATATAGTGTGTTGACTTTGCAAAATAACTTTGGCAGAGGCGTTAAACATTGTAAACGTTTGACCTGGTGAAAGCTAAGCCAGATGACCATGAAACAAACCGCAGAGGACGTGTGTGATTAGAGCAGTCATTTAACCGCAGCAGCACGCCAGGCCTCCAATGCGGTCGCAGGAGAATCGCAGCTCACGGATGCATGAGTCATATGGTGGGAGTATAAGTAAATCCATGCATGCTAGTATTGACACTGAAAGGCCACGGGGAGTGTTTGTGTGTAAAGTGGTGGGCGACATAATTCCCTTAACCGTGAGTGGTGTAATTTATTGATTAGGATTAGTTCTGAGGAATCTCTTCTAAACAATGCCATCTACTGGACAGCTCTGCACAGTGCGCTTTAAAAACACACTCAGAAGGTGTGTGGAACAGAGTGGCGTGTGTGTTTCTGTCTGAGATTGTGTGTGTTTCTGTCTGAGATTGTGTGTGTGGCCGCCGTGCGTTGGAACGCGTCCTGCTTTTTAGCTGTGTGTCGCGTTTCGCTTCTTTACACTTACCCAGAATGCTTTGGTTATTTTAGTTTATTCTTCATCAAAATAATGAATGAGTGTAGCTTTTCGGGGGCTATTGATTGCAAGCTTTTATGGTATTACATCTTCAGAGTAGCTCAGGTTGAACGGAGGAAAACAAATCGGTTTTGGGAAATGAGTGTAAGCAATATCCACATGGAGCCTGTTAGCTGGATTGGGGAGGCGCCCCAGGGCCCAATCTGATGGCACCGGCTCAGCTCTCACTCAGCAGCGTAAATCCAGAGAGGAGAACAGTAGCTCTTGTAGGCTGTGAGGAACCGGCACACCAGCAGCAATCAAACACCCGCCGTCGATACAGAGGGGTTCAAATTCGTTGTATCAGGTATCAAGATACATCTGTGAGTCCTGATATAAATGTATACGCAGGCCCACGCAGAGTCAGCACCCACAAGACTCTGTGTGATGCTCATTCCAAATCCGTGAAGTTCTGTGCCAAGTTCTTCTGATCTCTGCTCCTTGCGTGTGTGTTTATTAACCGGTTTGGCTGGATTTGTGCTTTCAGCAAATCATTGAGGTTTAGTATTCTCAGCTAAATGTTACTGCAGAGTTCTGCATGTTTTATCCCAAAAATCGGTGCTGAGAAACTGCTGAGAAAAGGATGCAGATTCGTGAGGGACTGGGTGTACAGAGTACGTAATAAATTTATCGTATCTAGTCTGGTGCTATATCTAAGCCAGAGAAAAGCTCTGCAGGTTTTTGCTTGTTTATTCAGGTTTTAATTGCGTTTTGAAACAGTTCTGAGGTAATGTTATTTTAATAAAAGGTAAAATTTGAATAATTGTTAATGCTTTCAGCATTGTGTGTTCTTCAGTGTTTCATATTGAAATCCATTTAACAATATGAGAAAAGTATGTAAATACCATGCGGTCTAATGACGTCTTAATTGTTTATATTAGTTTTAATAACACAATGTTACACACATTTACACAGAGAGTAGTGTGTAATACCTTTTGATTAACTAATAAGCTAATTACTGTTCACTTTGTAGCTTTTAACCAACATTTTATGATCAAATTAAGAGTGTGGCATGCTGAAAATGCAAAATGTGAGGCGCGGGGTGGAACTAACAGGTAAACAAACTCATTAATGGAGTCTCTTCCCCCGGCTGCTCTTTGAAAGTGAGGCCAAGCAGGTGACCAGTCTGCCTGTCCCGGTGGACCGCTTGTTTTTTGGAACAGCTGGCGAATTAATTGGCTGAGAAGTTTCTTTTTGCGTCCCACCTTCATTGGAGTTTATGTGTGTTATCTTTATCATTGAGTTAATGGGACCTAAGAGTTGTTTTTTGCAAATGCTACGCTATTTTGGTTGCTGTTTGGTTTATTAACTCCCTTGTTCCTCGGAGGCCGGAACTATTCTACCTGAATAAAGCTGAATTAAAGGACAACAAGTCCCATCTCTCTTTTTCTGATATCAACTGTAATTGGACACGTTGCCATAATATGAAAGCGCTGGTCCTCCTATGAACAGGAGGAACTCGTTAAAAGCCGTTTTTGGGTCACTGAGGAAGAATTTTGGCAGGTTCACTGTGACGGTATAATTGGCACAATCTGGTGAATCTGCATAAGTTTTGCTAGCACAAACACCACAGGTGAAGTTTTCAGTAGACAGTGTTACTCAAATTAATTATCTTACTGGTGTGCAAGGAGAGAGTATTCTCACCTGCTCCACCAGAAAATAACGTTATTACTCGTTGGGCGTCTAACCTAAACAGAACCTTTATAATTAGGTGACTTAGAGAAGCTATGAGCGCAATGTAAAATAGTTTGAATCCTGCTATGTTGTTATAGAGTCTCCATGGGACAACGACAACACTCTCTCTCTCTCTCTCTCTCTCTCTCTGTGTGTTTGTGTCTATCTAGGTCTCTGTCTCTGTTTGTCTGTCTCTCTTTCTCAGTCTCCTAGTCCTCTCTGCCTCACTCTGTTTACCTGCTGTGGCGGTACAGACACATCTACATTTGACATTAAACAATTTACTTGGCTGGTTGCACAGTGATCATATAATCTGATGATGGCAGGAAGTTCCATTATCAATATGGAAATTAAGCTTTTACTGGAACTATCCCCAAAACACGCAAACCACCTTATTTACACACACACGTGCTTTATTCATACTGGCAATTTCCTCCAGATAGTTTTCAGATCAGAATCTGTTGCTTGATGCGAGTCAGACACTTTCTGAGCTGTTTTTTACAGTGAAAGATAAATGTGTTTGCAGTACCTACAGAACCGTGTTTCTGAGGAGATACGAGGAATCATTCTTTCAGCTCAAGCAATGGGATGTAAGATATAGTGCAAGGAAAGACAGGCCACTGACAGAGAAATGAAAGAAAAATTTGTAAGTAATGGCTGTAAAAAACGTCCTCCTTTCTATACTTTAAGAACTTGGAATTGGTTCATACATTTTTTCTTTCAAAAATATTAATTCATGTTAGAATTTAACACATAGGACCAACATAAGAACATACAGTAGCATTTACTACTGCTTTCACATTTTAATATATTTTAATAAATTATTTAATGTTACAAAAATCTGAGGTTGGCAAACAGGGAGATTTTTGGATGTAAAATCTCCAACACTGAGGCTTCATGAATGGAGAGGTTGGATGGATGTTGGTGGGTGGTTAGCATGCTACATGCTAAGTTAAATCATACTAGAGTCATGTCACCTGAGGACACAATAACCCTGGTTTCTCATGAGTCCCTGTAACTCAACATGTGACATCATGTGATCATAAGTGGTTAATAATTATAATATCATTTACCCTCTTTTTACTGTTTTTTGGATGAGTGTAGAGCCATCGGTAACGTCTCTGTTAACCTGTGCAACAAAACCAGCACATTACTGTTCCTGACTCTTCCTTTTTCTCACCCTCTGTCTGTTTCTCTTGTTTTCTACCTTGGCCGACCCGGGAGGGTTGTGCAGTCTGGCACTCCAGCCATCCTTCAGGAAAGCCAGAAATAGAGACGGACACATGATAGAAAACCATTTTAGCCAACATGTTCTTCTCACAATGGTTCCCGTGAGACCACACAGCTGACGTTACTCATATTAAAGAAAAATACAGTTTTGTGTCGTCTCGCCCTCCATAGACAAAGGTCAAGACCAAACCGACAGATAGCCATCATGTATGTGCTATATATACACACACACACATATATACATACACTATACACTAATATACATACATATACTATATATGTGTGTGTGTTTTAGTATAATCCCTGCAGCTCATCTGGTCATTGTGTTAGCAAAGCTTGTGGGTTAAACCAGGGAACACATGTACCTCTAAAAAAAAACTCGAATGCATTGTAAGTTGTTTTGGATACAGCGTCTGCCATATGCATAAATGTAAATATTTTTGTCATTTAAATTGGAGTTTTAGCGGCGGGACCACAGCTGTAGGCAGATCTTCTGTGAGGTTGTGTTTTTGATGTGATTCCTGTGGGCGGATCTTTGACAATGCAAACAGCTACTTTCTGATGTTCTTGTTTGTAAGACATTGAAATGGTTAGCAAGTTTTTTTAAATGCATGTTAGCATTCAGGTGATGAATTCGCAGCTGTGTGTATTATACCGTTTATCACAATGTCTCACCCAGCTGATTTGTCATTTGTAAGTACGTTACTTTAACTACATTTTTGTTTGTTTTTGCTCGCTGAGGGTCTAGTCAGAGTTATTTCCTGTGATAATTAACAGCATGTCACAGATACCGTCGATAGAGCTTAATTCGTATTGAACCTGAATTGAATTGAACCGTTTACAAAACATGCTCGCATTTTATGAAATTGTAGAACAAATTGCACGACTCACCGAGAGCCCTAAATGTTTTCAATTAATCTGTTTCCAGCTGGAATTGCCACATGCTCACTTTCCAAAATGGAACCCGCTAAAATATTTCCTTACAACAACCATAAACTTGTGTGAAACTCTCGGTTGGATTAATGCTCTTGTGATTGTTCTAATTTGAATGAAATTTTCTTTACCATCTTTTCCCCATTTTCTTACTTTTAATAGTTGTTTGTGAGAGTGAGTGGGTGTTGTTTTAGTGTCTTGTTGTATTTACATTTACATTCATTCATTTGGCAGGTGCTTTTATCCAAAGCGACTTACAGTGAATTCAAGATATAAATTTTTTCGGTTGAGCTACAGGAATACCTTGTTGTTGTTGTTATAGTATCTTTACAGAGAAAGCAGCACTGAGCAGCACAGTGTGTTCAGATACGCATTGAAGATGTAAATGCTCTGTTTTCCTTCATTCTCTTACTCGTGCCTTCATTTTCACAGCCGCTTTATATGATTCTTATATGATTCTGCGCTGTAGGCCGACACTTTGTCATGCATAAAGTGCCCTCAAGGTCCTTAATATTTGTTTTATGTTAAAATGTTTTGCTTTTTTATTGCCTCTCACTTTTATTATTCCTTGAACGTAGCGAGTGATGGGCACCAGCAGTTTTTAGCTTACTGTAAACTACTGTGCTGTACTTCTGAACTGAGCTACTGAAAACAGCTGGAGACGAAAGACTAGAGTTTGGGTGTGACAACAAACTGTAACAATAGAGACAGGCGGATCAATGGTAAAATATCAATATTTTCGATCCTGCTGAAGGGTTTGATATGCGTGTGTTTATGAGAGAAGAATGTATAAAAAGCAAAAAGGAAAGGTTTCAGCGTTGAGATGATTCATGATTGATGATTCAGGACTGGTTCTCTTTCCCTCTCATTGGTGGAGAGAATTTAAGCACGTGGAATTGGTGCGCTCTGAGGGAACTGGCCGAAGCCCAACAGCAAATTCTCTCCAGCCGAGCCGAATCCATAAATCGCCCATTTACCATTAGTGACCCCAATATCTGTCACAGCAGAAGAATTACGGCCCTTCAAATGAAAATATCAAGTATTTTATTGAAATAAGAAAATGTCCCCAGGTCCTCCTACAGCAAATGAAATTACGCCTGACCTCTTCATTAAGTTTAATAAGTGGTCCTGCAGTCCACTGCTCTTATACAGAAAACTACGCAGGGAACGGAGATGGATGGCAGATATGAGATCGCACAAGCTCTGCATTGTATGAAATACTATCAAAGCTGAGCTTAACCTTGTACCCCTATGATTTTTTACTAATTCTGAATACAAAACCTATAACATGAATAGGAAATTGATTACAGGATTATTATTTGAGTGAGGCAACAAAAACTGGACAAATCATAACAAATAAAAAAAAGTGGCCTGTGATGCTGGGTTAATGTATGCAGATATTGTATTTCTGTTGGCAGGTCAGACAAGACATTTATGTGCGGTTTGGGCAGAATCTTTATACAGAGTTTGGCAACAAGCCATCTTGAGTCACTGAAGTTTTACATCCCTGTGCTGTTGTTGACAAATTGAGATGCATTGAGAATAATTTCGGAATCAGCTTGTGACTCCTTGAATCAAATCGAATAAGCCCTTACTCTCCCCCCCACCCTCTCTCTCTCTCTCTCTCTCTCACACACACACACACACACACACACACACACATACACACACACGTTCTCTGTATTTACTATATCTTTTAGTGTTTTTAAAAATAAGTCGGGTTATGCTGAGTTTTGGGTACACATTTATCCCCAATATATAATTCAGTAACCCCCCCCCCCACACACACACATACACACACAGGAAAAAAATAAAGAGTAATAATAATGGCCAGAAAGGCGGCAGTGAAACATGTCCCTCATTGGTATTCATTGGCCTGGGGAATGTGAGATGGGCATCACAGTTTTCATTGAATCAGGTTCTTATGGGGGGGTCAGAAACAGACCCTCTTTGTGCTGGAGCTGAGGGGCTGCAGCCTGTCAGAGGAGATTACTGGAGGATTGGCATGGCAGCAGAGCCAGGGAGGAATGAAACCTGAAGCTGAGTTAAGTAATTGGATTCTTGTTCAGTAAATGAGTGTGTGTGAGGTGTGTGTGTGTGTCCAGGCAAAGACATTCATTTGAGAGCAGCATGTTGAGGGAGACACGTGTCATAACCTTTTTCTAAAACACACACTCATGCACATCTATGTCCTGGTTTGCTAAATAACACGTGTGACTGTGTGCATGCCTGTCACCTCCAGCGATGAGTAAAGTGCATTATCAGCAGTCACTCACACAACACTGGACCTTTGCTGTTAATGGGACAGCTAGATTTGGACACTGCAGCGCTCTAGGCTACGAAAGTTATTGGTGCTAAACGGTGTTGAAGGTTTTGGAAAGATTATATTTTAGTATTGTGTGATGCATTAGATGAGCGCAGCGAGATTTATGTTTAAGACGGATTTTAGAAGCTAGAGTTTAGGCATCGTGTAATGTTTAGATTTTAGCTTACATTTTTTAGAGACATAAGTTTTGGTTGTAGACACGACTCATGGTTTGGTTTCCAGGGAATGCATGGAGAAAGAAATAAACTGGAGGTTACTTGGAAAAATTTGTTTAGATTGTCTTCAACAAGTTTCTCATCAGGCTTTAATTTTGCGCAGCTGCTTGTGAACAATGGCGGCATCTGCCTCTGGAAACTGTTTAGAGAGTATTTTGGCAGACGTAGGCATGACGTTACAGCAGGTCAGAAAACACCTGACGCCAAAATCCTCAATGAGTCTCTTATATCAATGTAGAAGGAAGTTTTTTAAACTCATGTTTGCCCAAAGTTTTTATTTTAATTGCCAATAATAGAGATTTATGCATGTGACTACAATTAGCAGTGTATGTGTGTTTCCTCCTGCTACCAGCTGAGCTACAGGAACCCTGTTGACAGGGACACCTGTAGCTGTACGGCTGATAAAACAAAAACTGAAAAGATTACAAACCAAGTTTTAATGGAGTATATTTGTTAATAGTTCTGTATACAGTTTTATAGTAAAATGTTTTCTCTCTCCCCTTTAGAATGTACAAACAACCAATGGTGTGAACTTGGAGGCGGCGCTATCTATTTTCCTGACAAATGACAGATGGTGGGAATGTTCTGAAACCTGTTAAACAGTCCTTTTAGCAAATCTGACGCTGGCGGCACAGTAACATTGCACGTTTAAATGCTTGAGACTGAAGAGAAATATCAATTTATTGCTCATCCGTGAGCACAGTAAATGTTCCCAGGGAACATGCTGATCAAATGTAAAATTGATCAATTTCATCGCTTGAATGCACTGTAAGTCGCTCCGGATAAAAGTGTCTGGTAAATGCGTATGTGAAATGTAAAATTTACACTTTATTTTTGCAAAAAACAGTGCAATGCACAATTCTGTTGTACTGCAGCACAGAATTGCGTTGCTGATGGCAATGTAGTGTTTGTCACGAGGGAGCGGAGAGAAGCAGAGATCGGTTGTGCTTATACCAGTAAAGATGCAATATTCAGTCACCATTACAGAGAACTGCAGAGGCTTTCCCTGTAGAAGCTCTCAAGGTAGCATCTCCGATTTAAGCAGTCAGGCGCGACGAGCAGATTGTCCTTCATTTACTGTCTACCCTGTCTTTCGTTTCCCTCTCGTTCTCTCTCCAGCTCATATATAACCTCCTTTTCCAGCGCACACACCTCTGCGGCCCTGCATCAGCAGCCTTGAGGAAGTAAATGGTGTGAAGCTGACTGTTGGCTCCATCCGTCTCCTGGGCCCGTGTGCCCGTGTGTGTGGTGGAGCGGGCGGGGTCGATGGGTTGGCATCCTCGCCAAGATGAATCACCTCAACTCGCCTACAATGGATTCATCTGGTTCCTCCTTTCTCCATTTCCAAAAGCACTGGGGGGGTGGCGGGGGTACGTGCTGTGCTGAGTATTAGTTGGTCGGGGTGAACAGATGTGATGTATAAAGCATGTTTTTCTTTCTCTTCTCTCTCCTAATGAATTAGAGCAGTTGGGGTCTTAATCTCGCAAAAATCGCATCCGTTTTGATCGCGACACAGAAAAGCCAAACAAAAAGACCTGTTGTCAATTAGAACGACTGTCTTTTTATATTTTCTCTCGTTGAGATGCAAATTACAGTACGGCAAAGGCTCTGATTGGACGGAATGCGTATCTCTCTCCCTCCCCTGCCTGCATCCCCCATTAGATATATGAGCATCATTTTTCAAACTAAATTGAGCCCTCTTGGAAGCAGTCTGCCAATTCTCGTCTTTGTCTGAAAATTGTTCGAATATTCGGCAGAGACTTCCAGATGGCTGATTGCCTAACATTCTCATTTTTTACCATGTTTTTTTCTTCCTCTCATCAGATGCTGCCAACTGGTGTGAAGGGGGCTGTCGCTCCTCTATAGTCAGCTATTAAGAACTAAATCTCGCATTGTACGACTCTTTCTAACAGATGGTAACCCTTCTACCCCCTTGCCAAATTCAGTGCAGCAAATAAGTGCGTTTGTGCGAGCGTGTTTGTAAGAACTAGGAGGGAAACGGAGGAAGAGAGAGACAGAACAGAGATTTTATTCTATGCTTGAGAGCGTTTATGTCGTCTGTTCTCAAAGAGACGCATCCATAAAATTCTTTGGCACATTTTCCCGCCTTCGAGTACAAAAGCAACTGTTATATCAATAACGGTTTCAAAACACGCCAATGGACTGTGTCATTGGTTTTGCATTTTTAAGGCCTCTGGTAATACAATAGCAATGTCTAAGCTTTAGTAAAGCTCTCCACTGGCTAAGAACAAATCATATTGTTTGTCTTAAAAGACAAGTTGTGTAGTTGTTTAGTTTGTTTCGCCAAGGTTGAAGGGCGGGTCACGGACGTACCCTTTAACTCAGCTGACCCGCTGTCTGCCTCATTACGTTTAATGTCACACCGCAGTAAAATATGACATGCCCATCCTAGTTTCCATCTGTGTGGCTTTTCGTCAGGGCTGACAGATGTCTCTGGCCTCTGGTACGAGACTAAGAGCGGTTTCTGGTGCAGATGTTAACTGGTCGAGAATCTGAGGAAATAAGTAAGAGATGTCACTGTCTTCAGGCTATCCTACCATGACTAATCTATCGATGTGTCAGTTTGGACGTTTTCATCTCCTCTTTCATTAGGTCTGGTTAGCTCTTGACTTAAATCTCTGTCTTGTGGTAGGACAACAAAAATGCAAGTCCAAAATTCAACCTAAAAAGTCCTGCTAGCAGTTTTTGTGCAGTTTTGTCTGTGTCCAGGACATTTCATTAGCATGAGCAGCATGTAAGCTTGTGGGTCTTTTTTCTTGTTATTTTCCTCGACGGCTGAAATCAATTCAGAAGAAACTTGTCGTCTACAAGAGGGTTTGAATGGACTGTAGAAGTATGAGTTCTCTATTTCTTTCTTCTCTCTCTTAAAATCACTTCTGCTCCACTTTTGTGGTTCCAGTAGGAACAGGGACAGGTGGAGTCAGAGTGAAATTGTGTTTCTGTGACATTCATGATTTAAAAAGACGAGCTGTTTGGAGGGTGCTGCAGGTGAGGAGTGTAATTGAACAGAGACGAGGAGTGACAAGCTTTGACAGCTTTCTAAATAACCAGTTGCGGTTTCATCTCTCCAATCAGACCGGCTGTAGCCCCACCAGCAGTGGATAGACAGTCAGAATTAACAATCACTTTCCTGTTCACTCCATCCAGTGTTTGTTTTATTCAGTAATGCTTATCTTAAGTTACTGTCTCTCACTTTCATTGATTGACTCATTCATTTATTGACTTCACTGATACTTTATGTAGTAGTACATACGATCTCAACTTATTGTCACTCTTATTAATTAACTTAGCCGTTGTTTATGATAGCAAAGAAGTAACATTCTGTACCGTGTGGATTGTATTTGTAGACTTTCGATGTGCCTCCATTTTAGTGCATCGTACAGAAAAGAATAATTTTCACATGTGAAATTAAGCTATTGGTTATCGTGGCGTCAGCGCTTTGAGATGGAAATTGCGCTGTCGTATCAGCGCAGGCCAAAACTGATAAACGTACGGCAGAACTGTGACATTGTGGCTGATTTAGGTTGTTCTTTTTTCTCTGTTCTCATTTATTCTTCTTTCAGTGTGTGAAGCTGCTTAGACTGCATGATAATCAAAGTGTTCCGAGCTTCTTAAGAGAGGCCTCTTCCTGTCTCTGTGAAAAACAAATGGAAATGCATGACTGTGTTCTGAAAGCACTGACCTGCACACACTGTAATCATGCCAGCTAAATGTGACACACACACACACAAACATGCACATATATGCAAACACACATATAAATTCAAACACAAACATGCATATAGACGCAAACACACATGCACATATACAAACTCAAACACAAACATACATATAGATGCAAACACAAACGACTAACAAATATACATAGATGGGGAAAAACTGAATCACACAGAGAGAACCAGGTTTCAGTGAAAGTTTCATACATTTTATGTATGTGTGTGTGTGTGTGTGTGTTAAGCACCATCATCTGGTCAGTAGTCTCTGAGAGATACAGCGCTGGGTCATTAAACATCCCTCAGCTTTTTCTATAAGGAGTGCAATGATGTTTTATATGGCCATCGGAGCTGAACCTTGCAGTCACATCCATAAAGGACAAACATTTAAAGTTACACAAAGCAATTCCAGCCACCGGGGAAGAGAACAGCCCTATAAAAACCTCCTGCTGAAATTAGGATTCGCACCTTTGCCCGATTGCCAGGTTGTCCTTGAGTTGGCCTTCAGAAAGCACTCAGAAGTTACACTAATGGATGAAGGAGGAAACTGAAAGATTGCAGGTGGTAATTCTGTATTAATGCTTTGTTTAACAGGAGCAAAACAACAAAACAAATCTCATTTGCCTCTGCAAGCACACATATTGAAACTTTAATTACACAAACTTGAAAAGCTCTAATAAAAGCTCCAGTTCCTCAATTCCTGTAGTCAGGAGAAGATGCCTTAAAACTATTGCTGTTGCTTAGCATGTATTTAAAGAACAGTAACGCTAATCTCTTAACATGTTTTATGCTACATAACCAAGCTACTAACCAAAGCAGCAACGCTCACCGAGAATATTAAAGGTCCTAAGAATATTATTATTAAAATGATGAATGCTTACAGTTTGATAGGAAAGTTGGACGTCCTGTTATTGGACAGCATTGGTTGGGCAAACATTATGTGGTTCTAACATTATATGCTTTCCACATAATATATTTGTATAAATATATTTATACCACATGGTGCCTGTCTGTCTGTCTCTGTGTGTGTGTATGTTTGTAATTTAAAAATTAATCTGAGCTGTATTTTTCTGTCTTATGAAAGATAAATGAGTAAATATTAGTAAAGGTGACCACACTAAGGCAATTATTGTTTTTTGTTACCACACAAAATAGGTATGTGACATTTCTAATAGTCTATATACATTTTAATAGGCTATAGTATGGTAACGTATGCAATACAGCTTTGGGCACACTGCATATTTTTTATAAATTGGATCACGATTTCAGTCATGAATCATACGTACAAGTGTGAACGCACAAAGTTTTGATTAACTGAAGTATGATGAAATACCTGGATAAGCTGGAGATGATTTGATGCA
The DNA here is from genome assembly GCA_036877545.1 of Yasuhikotakia modesta. NCBI lineage: Eukaryota > Metazoa > Chordata > Actinopteri > Cypriniformes > Botiidae > Yasuhikotakia > Yasuhikotakia modesta. The sequence goes on from JBAJNP010002139.1 coordinate 47,167, forward strand.
TTCTCTAGCAAACAAAACCTGGCGAGGCACACAGGGTGCAAGAGTATCAGGTTTGATACATTATGCAAACCCTAATCCCTGATTTGAGGTATTCTGATGTTGCCAGCGTATTGAATTTTATACACCCTTTGTTTGGAGATAATGCACTTTTGTGTTGGGTGACTAAAGTCTGTGCGAATCAGGAAAAGATTGCATTTTTATAATTTTTAACATAATCATAATTAAGGGCTGTATTTCTGACAGTTCACCTTGCAAGAAGATTTCAGCCAATTATGTGTGTAATGGGGAGAAAATAAAAACAGTTTGTGGTGGCACTGCCTGTGAAGAGGGAAGGCTAATTGTAATTTGTATATCATGCGAGTGAGAGATAAAAATCATTGATCTTGACTCTTAAATATTCAACAGTGTTGTGAGAAGGAGAGCCGGAGGCTAATGAAGACAGCTTTGAAGTTCTTTGCCCTGTTGAAACAGCTAAGAGGGCTTGAGCAGTCAGAAATCAGAGACCCCCATTGTTATTCAAATTATTTAAATTGAATCCGTCATTGCCTTGTGTATTGATGGCACATGGGTAAACAGTGTGTACAGTGTCTCCAATTTTAGGTTGTAGGAACGTTTCTGTAATGTTTCCATTAAGTAACACAAACATTCAGTTTCTTAGACATTGTATTAACATTATTGATTTGTTATAGGAAGGCTATTTAAAGTGTTATTTATTTCTGTAACATTTTTAAAATGTTCTTCTAACAACTTCTAACAACCTAGAATAACGCTTTTGATATGTGATTTATAATGACCAACTATTATAAAGTTTCTCGCACCCCTAGCAGCTCAGAAAGTCAAGCAATAAACCTGACAGATGCTTAAATATTTATCTCTGAGAACGTGTGAACATATATTTGCATTTACTTGGGACTGGGAGACTGTTCCAAACATACAGCAAACAAATATGTTTTGTGCATGTGAATAAAAGTGTGAAGTAAATGTAAATTGAATTACACTAATAAAAACACTTGGGACGACATGCATTATTTAGTTTTGCTTTACTCAAATGAAATGCATGTTGGACAGGCAGGTGTTTGCAGCCTGAGGAATTAATGCAGGATGGAAATCAATCTTAGTTGTTTTTTTTCCAGCACTTTGTTTGACAGTGTCATATCCATTCATATCCAGGGCCTCCATCTCTATCACCCCCAATCTGGAGCGTTTCTCATTCCTGAATCTGATTGACATGCCCATACCAGACAAAAGCGTTTGTCTACATTAATTAACAGTTGATGCTGTCGTACTTTATTTTGTGCGGTTTTAACCCAAATCAATGGGTCACGACAAAAGTACTTAATTGGTGATAAGGAAGAAACAACGTTCGTTTAATGTGGCGTCATAAATTACTCTTGTTTGCCTCCGCCGATCGGGCCCAAACAAGTGGCTTTGTCGTCCTTTTTTCCTTTTACTCTGTTCTTTCTGGTTGGAAGAGACCGCTGGGCAGATTGAGCAGTAAATTAAATTAATGTAGGCCATTCCTCAATCATTTTTCATTCCTTCAGAATGATTAAGGCTGATGTACGAAGTTCATTAAAACAGAAAACATTAGACTCATTAAAAAGCCATTAAAACTATCACACCGCCATGATTTATTCCATCAGTAGGCAGGGAGGTAGAGCGACATGGAATCAGGAATGGGAGAGGGGAGGAGAAATGAGAGGGCAAGCTGTTTCCAAGCCCTATCCGAGCTTCCTAATTTGGAGTTTTTGGAAAAGTGTTTTCTGGAATAGTTGTATGAATCATGACATTGTCTGTGTTGGTTGCTGCTCTGGAAAGCCACCTTTGCTTGGCTTGGTGTAGATGATCATTGGATGGTGTTCTAACAAGCCCACTGGCTGATCCAAGATCAGCTCTGGGCGTATGTTTATGTTATTGTGATCATTCTGGGTGTCATTTGGCGTGGACTGGGCTCCTAGGCTGTTAGCAACCCATAATGAGGGGCTTTATTACCCGTTATGAGCGAATCAACATTGCTGCCTCCTTGCTTTCATTTGATATCCTTCCTGCTTCACCAGGGGCCACTGGCATTTACAGCTTTAAATGTCATAGGAACCGATATGAGGGCTGGGAAGAGGGGATGGGGGTGTCTTGGGTCATTAGTCACAGTGATGGGTTAGGTGAACTCTGTTCTTCATACGTTCCAGCAGAACCTCAGGTGCTCAGAGCTTTGAGGTGCTCCTCCAGTAGACATGTGAGAAGCTCCAACAACCGATGAGCCAGAATGTGAGAACAATCACATTTTTGCGACCTTGTTTTGGTCTTTTATCTGCTTCGATCAAAGCCAAACGATACCCGCATTACATCAGCCATCGGCAGCCAGGAAATGTTAACAGAGGCACCTATCATTGCAGCCCGTCCCAGAGTTTCTTGAGGGAGTGTTTTTGATGTAAACCCTTGAAGTGTTTAGAAACTGAGGAAAATAACAGGTGCGTCTTGTGTGAAAAACATGGAAGAATAAATGACATATTTTCAATTGGTGCCTTAACAACTACAGTAGTTAAAATTCTGTCTTAATGTAAGCCCAGAATAGCTCAACTGACCCCTGATAAGACATATTTTAAGTCATAATTAATAATAAAAAATGAATAATTAATTTTAAATTATTTACTTTATATATATTTCTGCTGATTATTGGGCAGTGGTAAACAATTCTCAGTTTAATTCATTTTATTTACATAGCTCTCAATGTGGCAATGTTTCAAAGCAGCTTTTCATGGAATGAAAATACAACACAGAAAACTGGGAAATGATGAAATATGTTGAACACAGAATACATAATACATAATACATGGTATTTTTGCAAATTGTATTGTTCAAGATTATGAATATAAAGTTGACAGAACTACATTTGGGCATTTGATGTACAGTCTGTATTATTTAGCAAACTCACATTTAATTTGATTTAATACTGATGCGAAATGCCAATTTTACCCCTTATTGAAAAGTCTCACATCACAGAAGTAACTTTATTTTTTGTTGATTTTAACACCAGGTTTCAAGAGGCTGTTTTTGCTCTGAAAAAACTCTTAGGTGTTTCAGATGAAAAGTGTCTGCTAAATGAAAAGCAACCAATCTTTTCCCTTCCCAGCTGTTGGTCAGAATAACTGTTAGCGTTTAGTAACTGTCCGTGTATTGTTGCTCAAAACAGGCCCCATGGAGAAAGCTTGGAAAGTTGCCTGAACCGAGAAATTATTGGCCTACAATCCTACAGCATCCACACAGTAACCCCACGAACAAACGATGCACTCAGAAGTCGCCGGTGTAAACATTTGTTATTGGATAATAAGTGAACATGAGCGTTTCTTATTCATCTTGAATTTTACTTCAAGGAAACCGTTCAAGGAGAAAACCAGCAGCAAACAAAAGCAAGGACGACTTGGACCATTCAATATCCCAGCAGAAGAATGGATGGATCAACTCAAAATACGTTTCAGAGCTTTATGGCTGTGGCCTTCTTGTTTTGTAACCCATAACTTTGATATCCTGTTGTTTCTTTTGACTATTTTTTCACATCCTCCTCTTCCTGTGTTGTTTTTTCTAAAGTCCTCTTTTTATTTTTTTAGTTATGTGCCCCTGTTGAGAGTTTGCAACAAGAAAGTGGCGTCTTGTTATTATTCAGCAGATTCTTTATAGGTTATCCTGTCAGTTTAATGCAATATTTAATGCAGCATTTCAATGCAATATTTAAATATTTATTGCATCCTTTGAAAACCAGGCGGAAATGCAGCATCTTCTACCATTGAATATTCACTATGTGTGCACAAGGGCTGAGTATCAGACCTTGTTTTTAACTCCTGCTTATGTCAGAGACAGCCCTCACCTTTTCACCTTTTTAAACATACAAAACATAAGGAAATCATGAAATGTCAACACGTCAAACATGAAGATACCTTCACACCACACTGATTCCACCAGAGTTTGTCCTGTGTTCCTCAAAGAGAATCTAGAATTCCCACAATGCACTTCTCTTATGCAAAACGGGTCTCATGTAAGCAGTGTAATTGCATGTGATGCGGCAAGTGGCCAGTCTGACAGGAAGAAGCCGTTGATGTATTGGTGGTTGGTTAAGCTTGTTAGCTGTGGTGTGCCGACCAGCGGAGGGAAATGAAGGAGAGGAAACCGGGACAATCAGAGAGAATAGATTATGAAGGCAGCAGTGTGGCGCTAAGTGTCGCTCCCTCTTGTTGCTG
>JBAJNP010002140.1:0-51381 GCA_036877545.1 Yasuhikotakia modesta
TAATAAGCTGCAGTTTTGTGTGGTAAATAATATTGCAAATGGTCCTCTATGACTGCAATTATCTTAGCAAGGAGCTTTAAATGGCCGTTTTGAATAGCAAGCTATCAGTAAAAGCCCTAGGTACATGTGGAGTACTCACAGGTCAAAACACTACTCAACATCAGTGTCACAACTGAATCATTTCACACTTTATAGTTATCATCATAAAATCCTCCTGTACATACTCCTTATTGGACAATGACATAACGATTGTGTCTCTGGAAACCACATGAAGGTACGTGGCACATTAGGTAGTCGTTCATCTCAAAGTTTCTCCGATGTTGACAAACCACTCGACCTTCAGACGAATGGAAATGTCATCTAATTCATCAAGCCCTGCTTGATGCACCACCCCTCATTTTCCCATCCAAGTTTATTTCAGTTATGAAGTGTCCTGAAGAACATATTAGACTGTAATGAAGCCACTAGAAAGGGCAAGATTACTTTGCAAAAATGCGATGCAGAAACTGTTTATTTGGTAGTGTTCTTTAAAGGCCCATTGTATGAAAAATGCATGACTGTGCATTGGCAATAAGCTCCGGACCTCATCTGGCATAGTTGTTTGTAATTTAGCAGAATAAACCAAGGCGGGTGAGTCCCATACATCTGCAAATGCCTAAACCGCCACCTTTTGTTTCAGCTCATATTTTCAACTAACCAAGTTATGATTTTAGTTATTGGAGTGACACAAAGGACCTTCAGGAAAACTTCACAGCCACTGGGGTTTCGCTCTGGTTTGCTCAACAGTGTTAATAATCAGGGAACTGACACACTGAGTGAAATTTTTATGGCACCTAGAGGACTAATGGCTGAGGGTGCTTTACTATAGTAAGCTGTAGTCACATTTCTGCTGTAGGCAATAGCTGTTTGTGGTCAAAGCCAAAGCACAGCCCTCATTTGAATACGTAAATCATAGTTGTGGCTTCCTACTATATCCTATTTTCTTTCTCCTAGCCTTCAACTGATCAACTCTGTTTTTGTACAACTCTTCTAGAAATGAATGTGGACGCTGTTCTACTATATGCATTTTACTCTTCTTTTAAAACGAGGTTTCCCACAGTCTCTCTCAGCTCAGAGCAGCTTTGGTTCAGTACCTGTGTCTGAAGTCTGTTGCTTTTGATGTGAAATTTCCTCTGTGTGATTCAAGGCCATTTGCTGTGTTAGAACTGCTGACTGCAGCTGGGACCCACTAAACAGCCACCCGGTGTTTCTGACACATTTCTAGCCAACAAAGAGAACATTTTTCACTGTTTCAACCTGTTGATATTCACCTAGTCTAGAAACACTGAACGACATTTGGTGTTGTTCAAAGTCTGGACGACTAGTAATATTATTTCATGTGTATTATTGTCAATACAACAAATTGAGTAAAACATTGAATTAAAATAAACATGATTTTACAATTGTTATTTAAAGTATTTAGACAGCATGTGCTCCAGGTGGCAAGAAATTCACAAATTTCTGCAAAAATCTGATAATCCATGTTATCCAATCATGAAATGAATATATGTTAATGTTCCAAAAAGCACCTGGTTTGCTTTAATAGCAGCAGGAAATTAGTTTACATGGTTAATGTCACAGATTTGTTTTAAATGTTTCAGAATCCTAAACTTTCATTATTTGATTTTGATTCACAGATTTTTGTGTCTTAGTTATTTGGTCCCCAATGTACATAGACATGTATGTAATAGTGAGCAGGTGTCATCTATGTGCATTGTGTAAAACAAACAAAAAAATTAACCAGGTATGCAGTAGCTGTTGTCTTTGGTAAAATGAGAGAAAATAGTGTGTTCATACCAAACAGGATCAGCAATCTATTTCCTCTGAGAGTTTTTGACCTCTTTCAATCACACTGCTGTCCTTTCACCTGACAGTGTCCCCAAAGATTAATTCTGTTTGTCCTAAAGTATGGTAATGAGAAAGTTGTGTGGATTTGATTGTCAATACCTTGAAATACGGCCTTGCTCCCTAAATGCTTGTGCCGTTCAATAACCTATTAAAGTTGAATCACAGATAAGTTGGCGTGCATCAGGAAAGCAATCTGAAATTTGTGCTGACATTGATCCAGCAGGAAAGACCTGATGGCTCCGATTAACACTTATGTCCCAGGAGAGGATGGGAGGGGAAAGCTGGGCTATTAATATCGTGAGATGTTCATGGCCTTTCCCAACAAAATGAGCTCTATATATATATAGTGTGCAAACAATTGCTTAGCCTTGGCGAACGGTGTAATTGTATCAGGAATTCCGTCTCTCTGCTGTTTCTCTAACAAGTATAAGAACAACTGATTGATTTCTGTTTTATAGGTCTTTTAACCATAATACACCTGTTCATTTTGAAATGGAAAATCATTCAGACAAATGGAGTCTAGTCTTCGTTAATTAATTCCAAATGAGCTGCTTAATGCCACTCCTGGGAGTTATGAAGTTTTATCTTGCTGCCCATTTCTGAAAAAGCCCTGCATTAATAGCACTTTAATAATTGGTAAAATTTGCATTGGTGGTCACAAAGTGAACAGAATAGAAGTGCCTCTTCCGTGTTGCATATTTCCTGTGTGTTGCTCATTTTCAGTGAAAATGGCTAAAGCTGAAAAGTATTGATTTTATAACTTAACATATTATAAGGGCATTATTTAGACTAAATACTTCTATTAATGAGGGATGGAGCGCCGGCTGGTGTTTACAGTTGTCCTTGACATTCCGGTTGGGATTAAAGAACAGCTAATGGAACACCTCAAGAAGAATCCGTTAAGTCCAGGAATAAATGTCACAGCTGTTCAGTCACAAATCACGAAACCATTTTACTCTTCTTTCAGCCTTCTTGACCTTCATGCCCTGTTCTTGGGAAAATGAAGAACATGTTAACATTTTGTTTATATGCATAAGCCCACTGAAAGGAGCCCAAAATCCCATTTGCCAAGTACAGAGAGGATGCTTGTTTTCTGTAGGTAATATTATAGCACAGCCGTCAGACCTTTCCACAGTGTGAGCTGAACAATCTGCATTAGGCGCCTGGCTTCTGGCTAACATAAAGCAATATCTGCATGAACCGGCTTAATGAGTGCTTTTGCTTTCCTGTATTAAGGTTTCTCTCAACAGAAAACAGGAAAAGTTGGCTAGAAGTTCTCAAAGTTAACACAAACATTCTTGTAGTAATATTGAACACTTTATTGTGAACTCTTTGAACACTATTTTATATACATAAGCTGTTAGTTGGACATTTAAAAAATTGTTTTGACTGTTCCTAGAACTTTAAGAATAACATTTTTAAACATTTAATAGAAATGTTACGAAAACATTCTTACAACCTGAAATTGTTAGCTGGAAAGTTGTGACTGGACTAATTAAAGAAATAGGGTTTCAGTTTACTCAGAATTCAGAAGTGGGTTAATTTAGAGGGAGGGTATTCTCATGCTAGGGGGCAGAATGAGTAAGTGCAATTTGAGTGAGTAAGTGCAATCTCTATTCCTAGAAGAGATCTTTTTTAATACACAAGCATATAGATGTTCAAATGAATGCAGATCACATAATCTTTTCTTTTTATATAAATGATATGAACCACAAGCCAGTGGCTTATTTACTTTGGGTTCTGAGGACCACTGCAAATTTCTCAGGTGGTTTATACTGCAGAAAATAGATTTCTGGTTTAACCACAGCTTTTACAAAGTCCTTTCACAGCATTTGAATGAAGCCATACTAATATATGTCAGTGAAAAGTCTAATGAGAAGAAGAGGTTACCTTTCTCTCTCTTTTCCTTGCTCTTTCTATCCCTCTTTTTCTCTTTTGTATAGAAACCAACTCTTAGAGTGTGGAGCTTGATCTTTGTAGACAGATCATGTACTTTGATGCTGCATAAATACAAGCATTTGCAACCCAAACAGTTGAATAGCTAGCCTGGTATTAGCATTTCATAACAATACAAGTGTCATGGTTTGCAGACAATAGGTGTGAAACACAGAGCAAAAGTGGGACCACAGTGATGTGCCTGCTCAGAATATGAAGAGCCTGTGAACTCTGCTTTGAAAAGCTCACCATGAATTAAACATGCAGTGTACTAACCTTACACTGAATAGAAACACAACCTTTTGTATGTTTAGGGATGTCCACCACATTGTTCAATCAAAAGATCTCTACAACATTGTTATTTCCAGTGGCTATGTCTGAACCAGATTGCATTGTTAGTTTGGGTGTCCATATTTGTGTATTTACATAAGGCAGAATAAAGAATAAAGGGAGAGTGCAAGAGTGGTTGATATTATATATAAAAGAAAGAGAGAGAGATGTTCAAATTAAATTGTAAAGCCAGAGCGAGGAGAGTTTTTTCCAGAGGATACTTAACAGAGCAAGTTGGAAACAGCCTGTTAGCAGGATAATTTGGCAAAAGGAAGAAGTCTCCTGCTGTCTGCTGTAGTGCATTTGCTGTGGCTTGAACATGCAATTACCCCCGATTTCATTTCGCACAGAACTGTGGCTGCTCACTAGAGCAGCAAACGAAAAGAGTCGAGGGGCTTGTTGACATTGGGGTGCGTACAATCACAGGAATACTGCATAAGCTGCCCATCATTAGAGTTTAGAAACTCGTAGGCGGTCAATATGCGGATAATAAGATAATCAAACCAAGTTAATCAGATCCGCTGACTCTTTAGACTTTTTTAATGCTGTCAACATTTGGGCCAATTAGCAATATTTCCATTGATGAGGTGAATGTTAGTTGTTTAGTGGTTGTTGTGTAATGGTGTGTCCTAAAAAGGTCCATAATGCCTGCCTGCATCTGTTGACATTCATGTTTACCAAAATGGAAACCACTTAGCTTGTAAATGGCCCTCTTGGAGGTTCACAATCTGAATTCTGACAGCCCTGCTTTTGGGCACTCAGTTCCACATCCAATTTTTTGAGTCCATTACTTGAACTGCAGATGCTACATAAAGCAAAATACATGACGTTTTGGACAATGCTGATTGACATTTTAAGAACAGACCACAATCTTAGCACCTTCACTAGAAGCCAGCAGACACCAAAAATGGCCATTTTGCACTTTTAAAAGCCTTTTGAAACTTATTCACTTCCAGTGATTTACTGTTTATAAATGGCCATTGGATGTGGTATAGATATAGATTTACCAGCAGGCACTAACTGGACTATGCTAACAAGGAAAACATTGATATTCAGCCATAATGAAAGGTCTGTATTGATGGTGCCTGTAGATTGTGTAATGATGGATCTGTCCCAGATATTGGCAGCATCAGGTTCTTCAATTGTGACTCAATGCGGGGTGTCCTGTAAAATGAAACTGTAAGCATAGATAATGCCAAAACACATTCAAACAGACATTGATGTGATTTGACTAAACCATACATGTGTTTCTCACTTTCTAATTTCTAGAATAACTGTAATTATAATTGTAAGGTGTGAGACATGTATCATTTAATTGTTCTACATTCCCTACAGGTTTCTGGAAGTACCAGCAAGCATCACAATAACAACTTCTCTTTTTTGTTGTCTAATTTGTAGTTCTTGTCTTATTTAAAATCATCATAGAAGCTACACACTCAACACAAACCACAAGCAACTGTCAGATGAAGTAAATATAAGCTCTGGTTCGATGTGTGCTGTTGGTTACCACAAGAACAGAAGTTTATAAATTTTAAAGCAACCTGTGCTTTAAATTTCTCCCAGTAGCAAGAAGAAATGACACAAGCATGTTTGTGTCCATATTCACTCATTTGCTGGGTTTTCCTGTATTCCAAATATTGATTGTCTGAAAAGGATTAGAGCAATTTAAGACTAATTTAAGTATAAATTTCAATGTAAAAAATCTAACAATTTTCTGACCATGAATGCTTAATCTGATCTCTGTAGCAAAAAGACATCATTAGAACCATTTACTTAAAGATGGTTCTAATGTCTTTTTTTTCTAATGTTACCATTTACATTAGAACCCTTGTAATTCCACTGTACATGTATAAGTGTGTGCTAAGTTTCCAACATGCTGAATTTTAACATTAGTGACGTGTTTAGTAATGTTAATGTTAGTGACAGTTATTTGTTTGTCTACTGTCCTCTGCAGATATATACACATGATTAGTTGTAGGTTCCTGTACATGGAATTGCCAATTGCTTGCAGGCACAGCGGTCTGTGATTGGCTTCTTCTCTCAGTTGGCAAGCAACAGAGCTTTAGTTCCAGCATTTTGGCTTTGTTTGAAGTGCAAAACAAAACTATACAACAGCTTTTGCCATGATTTTCTTCCCTCAGAAACACCAATCGGAGAAGTTGCTGTTATTCTCTTAATTTAAGAAAAATGCTTTTTTTAAAGATTAAAATCAAGTTTTTTGGTGTGGTTCAAGGTTGAGAAATGTTTATGAAATACTTTTTAAAGACGTATAGAAAAATTAATATTTTCCATGGCCATCCTCACGGTTCATACACCCACAAGATTTTGTGGTTAAAAATATGCTCCAAAGAAAGAATATTTGTGTACAAAGCCACAATACTATGACCTGATTGCTGAATGAATACCACCCCCAAACCAGCAGATAAAGCAGTGTGTGTTTTACATGTAGTCACATCTGAACATATAAAGTTAATCTGTAGCTATAGTGGAATCATGGAATCAGTCCCTACATTAAAAGATGTATTTTTATATTTGACATTCTGGTCAACTAACTGTATTAATACAGCCAATAGGGGTATAATGATGTACCACTGCCATGGTTTTGTTCACATATGTTTTTGGATCCATGGCGTTCGGTTCGGTTCTGTTTGCTGTGGGGCAGGTTCATGACATGAGTCATGAGAAAAAGTTTCACATTTACCTTCATAATAATAATTCTTGAAGTTATTTTACTGTTTTACTATACAGCGAAATTCCAATAATAGAAGCTTCTTTATACACAGATCCTGACAGACGTGCACAGAAAGGGAGAGAGAGAGAGCATTGATTCCCTCATACTCACTATGACCAATTGTCAGCTAATCAAATGTAGTTAAATTTACAACAATCGTAGTAAATCATGGCAGAAAGGTGAACGTGTCTATATGAATATATAATTTATATTATATTAAATATAATATATAGTTTCTATGTCTAGCAATGGCTGAATTTTCCTTCAATAAACAGTGTCTCTTACAGGGAATCCTTAAATTGACAAGTTAACAGTTTTGTTTGTCCTTCTGTTGAGTCATGCCTGGCTAGTTTTTTCTCAAGTCTTTCTCAATTCTGAAAATCGTCCTTGTTCCCAAGCTTGCGAGACAAGATAAAAGAGCGAGCTTTGTAACATACTGATGTAGGGATTTAGAGGATCCACATTCCAGACAGTCCCAAACTTTAGAAGTTTCCTAAGACACACAGGGAGTACAAGTTAACCTCCATCCTTTGCCTGCTCTATCTGCTGAGAGTATATATTCAGCATTCTTATATAATTACTCTTCCTGAGCACAACAGGTGCAGAGAGCCGTCAGGCCCGGAGAGAGTCTATGAAGAGGCTGGAAGGGGTGGGCGGGGTTTCTAAACTGACAGGGGAACGGGATTAATTCCTGCCCTCTGAGAGTTAGGCTCTGTGTTCCTTTCCGCACTCCTGGTGCTTTGATCAAGCCCTTCCATGATTAAACATTGACCCTGACATTACAGACCGGTGAACTTGTTAAAAAAAAGCATAAGAAAAAACAGGGAAAACTTTCTCTGATGTGCCCTGGGAAAGCAGGAGAAAAAAGGACGCACGTTATTCTGAGGCTGTCGCTCCAGCCCTCCTCGATGTCTGGTGGGTAATAAAGATTTCATGTATTCATTTTACTCAGGCAAAAATTGCAATCTATAATGACCTGACATTTCTTTTTAAAACTAGCCAGAAGCGTCATGATTTGAATGTTAAGCAGCGTCTGGACTGACTCTGAGCTCGCCTGGAGTCTGCTTTGAATTCTATCAGCTTACCTGTTGGTGGACATAGAAGCTACATGAATGTATCTTTTCGTTTCGGTGCTGAATAGATGCTTGTTGAATCCTTTGAAAGCTTTGCAGGCAAACTCACAACAAAAAAGTGAGCTTTAATAAGTTATCTTTTATATATAGGTTGTAAAGGAGAGAACCAAGCATTAGGCGAACAGACATAGATGCAGAGACGCTTTGTGATTAGAATCTGTTGATCATGAGATGTCTGTAATCTACCTGATTGGTCTGTTCCTGTGAGAGTTTAAGGTAAATTCTTTATATCATCCAGACACGTCTGGGGAAAACGAGATGTGCCCAAACTTCAGAGGCTGGCTAGGCCCTAACCCTGTGTGTTAAAGCTAAATCTAATACAATTTATCAGCTTTAGCATAGAGAGTCATGGAGATTATGGAGTGTGTGGAGGGCTCATCATTTTGCATTCTCTGTAAGTTCTCAAACTATGCCTGCAGTTGCTTAAAATGCTTTAAAGCCTGTCAGTGGCTCTTTAATGTTGAGTTTTACTTAATCAGAGTACCTCAGCTGCATTCACCAATATATGTGTCTAGAGTCCGTAATCTCCAGCTGTATATGTGATTTCTGAGGTGCGGGATAATATTTCTTATACAGCACATTTCCCAGGCTGAACTTTGCTTTTCAGCAGCTATTAGGGGATGTTTTCTATAGAAAATGGCAAAATGCACTGGAGAGCTTTAATCAGTGAGATGAAAAGAGAAACTTTACCCTTGTACTTTAGACCATTTCATTGTCTGGTCTTTTTTGGTTAACATCTATGCAATTGACACATTTCCAGTGCATTCAGTTTTTACATTTTATCAGGACACATTTTGCCTGAGAATCGAACCTTTGACCATGTTAGGTCCCAGGAAATACTGGTTCTTTACAAAGTAACAATATAGGCTTTTGGGTCAATTAATATAATTTACTCATTAACATTTATGTTCTACAGCACCAGAGAGACCCACAATGGTGGACAAGGCTTTTAGATCCGCTGCACAATTGGCAAGCAAATAAAAATGTCTGCTTAGTAAATTTCTCAGACACAAGCTTAGAATGTCTATGCGGAGAAGACAGTTTGGTGAATGGATGGGGATTTTGTTGTCCAGACGTTCATAAATGCAGAAAAGTAAACCCTTGTAATGCTGAGAACACCATCACGGTTCCTCGTTTCAGAAGTTCATGCCACACACCATTGATGTGCTTTACCAAAGGCTTTTCAACAAATTCACTTCATATCTTCATTTCCTGACTCAACCATTTGGTTATTGAATTGGCTGAAATTTTTTACCAAACTTCCTTAAATGATGAATGAAATTATATGAGACAATTTTTCTTGTACACAGATCAGATGGGCAAACCCATCTGTTACCCAAACTGGCCAAAGCAGAAATCTCCAGACTCTGGAGAGCACTGGCCAGAACAAAAAGATCTTTCCATAAAGAAGTCTACTCTATTAGCTCTCTGGCTAATATGATCTATTTCAGACCTGGTGGAACCCATCTGTTGCAGAATGTATCCACATAGGTATCACATCAATTATAAAATTTTGTTTCAGCATATGCTAACGTGCGCAGCACAAACCAAATAGAATCTAGTAGAGGATTGCATGCAATACACTTCTATTAAACCTGTCATTGGCTGGTTAGAATTTAAATGCAGCAGAAACAAATATTGCACATGCTGTTGCATTTTGCTTTTAAGGCTAGTATTGTTAAGAAAACATTCTTAGTGTTACTTTGGCTGAGAAAGAAGGAAGATGAATTTCAGCTCCTAGCAGTTTACATTGACTGATGAAGGTCACATCACAAGCGAAAACAAAGGCTTTTCTTTTTCAAAATTATTTTTCTCATCATCAGACTCCCTTGGTTCACTTCAAGCAGTGCTGGAAACCATCAATGTTTAGCCCAAACACAGTTTGTCCCTGGTGGAAAGTCAATCAAAGCATCTCTGCAGTGCATACTGCTAACTGATCATTTTCTCTCAAACTGAGTCTTATCAAAGCCACAACTAATGGAAGACTGTCCACTCCTCCCTAAGGCAGAAGGTCAGTGCAAAACAACCCAAACTGATGACATCGTAGGAAATCTGCAGATGGAAACCATGTAAAGTGACTGCTCGCCCCCCTCCCAATGCGTCTCATAATTTTTTTGTGGCAAATGAATTAGCAATTCAAAGTGCAGCCTGGGGGTGGCAAGTGTTTATGTGTGTGCCCAGAGTGATGAACACTCACATTTGTATCTTGTCACCATGCTGTCAGTCATTGCACGCAGGCATGAGGCAACTTTAACTGCAGCTTTTAATGTATTCACTTAGATGCCATTCTCAATTATAAAATATCAAACAATGAGGACAGCCAGTTCTATCTGTTGACCTTCCCGGGACTTTAGGTGCAAGAATATTTGTGTGAACTGTTAGATTTAGATTTATCCAGATTTCTGTATAAATAGCTCAAACTGTTCAGGTGAGAATTTATACATCTTTGTTTTTTGTGGACATAATGTGCATCATTGTTTTGCGTGTTATTTGATTGTTGTTTGATTAAAATAAAACAAGGGTTCACATAATATTTCCTATAATTGTATTCTCCACACACATCTACTTATATTTGAATGCAGTTGATAGCAGGCATAAAATCTTAATAAAACCTAGAGGAAATATTTATTGCATGGTGTTTGGTTGTTCATCATTCCAAAAGCTTAAATACATGACTCACATGTTGCATTAAAGCATAAACTTTGACTAAAACATTTCTTCTAAAATTTATTTAAAGGGAAAACACAGACACAAATGATGTAATTGTTGCCATGGTAACACAGTGTAACGTATAATAATTTTCTAAAAAAATGCAAAGATTTCATCCAAGAATTTGATGAAAAACATCTGAATTAATAAAATCTCAGATTTTCATTTGCCGACTGGTACATTGGCAAATCAGTTTAAGACATTGCAGAAAACTTTTCTAAAGGAGACACATTTGAGATTAGGGTCTGTTTCTTAGGAGAAAAAACTGAGAAGGAAAAGATTTAATCAAAGATTTCCATTTGCTTTTCATTTATTGCTTTTCAGAAAAAGTATTTGCTGTGGGAAGGAAAAAGGTGGCAAAATATTTGCAGCACTACTTTAACATTATGATATTAAATTTATAACCTGAATTATCAGATTTAGAACGAGCAGAACTGAACACATAATATGATGTGGTATTTTTTGTCTTCTCTGATCAGTGGACTGTGTGACGTGCCTTTGTCTTATGCAATGCTACAAGGATTCTGACTTAACAGTTTGCTAATGATGGCTTCTCTCTGTATGACATCGATTTCCCCACCCAACCATGCTTAGAACTGTAGACACTTTCTTTTGCTGTAAAACAGATTACCCAGGGTCATAAGAGCTTCCCAGCTAACAATTTTAGATTTTGTAACCATGTATAAAAAAGGAAGTACAAAGTAACAAAACCTGAAAGTTTTAGCAACAGGAAAAGTTTTTTAGATGTTGTATTACTGTTATTTCTTGGTATCACTATTCAAACACTTTTTTTAATTCTGTATTTTTAAAACATTTCACCAACTACTTAAGAGTATTGGTAAACTACTTTAGTAATTTAGTAGTTAACAGTAGTACTACTAACATCTACTTAACAGTATTGGTAAATATCAGTCTAGTCTGTTTTTAGTTTTTTTGTGATCCATCATTCTATTGCAGAAAAAAATTCACTAGAAATGAACAAGTTTGTTGAATGATGTCTCTCAGAGCATCCTGAAGATTTTAGCTTACAGCCAGACATCCTGCTAGTTTATTTCCGCTGTTTATAGTGCATTAAACTGGCCTTTTGCATAACACACCGTTGACGTTAATTTAGATGTATAAGATGATGTCAGAGTATTCAGTCTAAATTTATGACATTTTTCTACAACTGACAGAAATGTTAAATCTTCTTGGTATAAACAGACCCCACTGCAGTATTTTAAGCTACGGAAGAGGAAGGAAATAAAGGACTTTCAAAAGGAAAACAAAATGTTATTTACACAGTAAAAACATCTTTGTTGCTGCAGTGATGTGAAAAATAAGATGGTCTCCAAACACTGCTGCCAAAAGTTAATGTAGCTCATTGACAGTGTAAAGATGGCATCAACAGAGTCCTCTAAAATATGGTGTGTGCTGTTTTCCAGCAACATAGTTGTTACTGGCAACTGTAAAGTTGTTGTAACAGGGAAAATGTGATGTGTGACTGCAGAGCTTGTGTCCTATTCCATACTATAGTAGGAAAGGGTCGTTCCTTTGATAATAACTGAATAGGTCAAGAACTGTCATTGACATTCTTTGTGTTGGGCTTCTAAAGGGCATCTGTGAGTTAATGTTACTGGGCAATGTTAAAGCAATCTTTGACCTTGCTTTCCTTGTAAGCCACTTTGGATATTTTACTAAATATAAATTTAAAACAGTTTACAAGGATATTTATTTTACATTTTTAAGAAATAAATTACAAATGTTGGCTTTTTATAACCTTGAGAAGTTTCATTGTTATTAGATGAAAGTTCTTACTCTGCTGATATTACTATCATTGTTTTGCCATGTTGCAAAACAAAACAACAAAGTGTACAAGCTATTTATAATAGAAATAATTTCAAAACAATCTTCAAACTTTAGTAGTTTTAAAATAGCTCCTCATGTACAACAGATATGAAAAGAATATGTAAAATCTTCCAGTCAGTCTGGTGTTTTACGAGGAGAAAAACACCTTGGTTTCTTAGCTCAAATTAGATTTATGCTACATTGATGTGTTTGTTCATAATTATGTGTAGAACCTGGTAGTGGGTGTTTTCTAATGACATGTAGTGTGAATTAGACTGATAGGTTGTCAATGTGAGAATCATACCTCTCACAGGTGTGGGTGGGTGGTCTGGTTTCATAATCATAAAACATACAAAACTGATAATTATGAGCTGTTTGCATTTGGTCATAATGCAGTAATATATTAGAATTTTGTCAACCAGCATGCGGTTGTTATTTGCATTCGTTTTTACTGACGGTAATATTGCATGTACTTCAAATTCAAATACATTTTCTTTAATATGTTTTTCCCTTCACAATTTATACAAGGTTTGGCTTAGTTTCTGTTCAAATTCTTTTGCAACAAATGTTCAGTTTCAGAATGAACTAATTGTATGAACCTAGATGGTTTTATCACCCTTCTTTGAACTCACTCATAATATCTAAGAGGCTGTTCTGTCAATTTCTGACCCTAATTACACAAATATGATGATAATTTCCCAGAATCCTCTGGGTTGTGTTGCTGAATGAGGGTCATGAACAGGATAATCGGACGAATGGTAGTTAACGTCACTCTCTGATGTGATTTTGGTGAGCTGTTGGACTTCTGCACCTGGTAATTATTGCTTGTCCTCTCGGTTGGTTAAATGACTTTTATGTGTTTTCATAGGTCAGGAGCATCTGTGTTGTTCACCTTTCACATAAAAGAACTCGGCTGCAAACACAATAATCTTGAATTGAAATAACAGAGCCAATTTTTCACCTGAAAAAATCAATGACCTCTGTATTGATATTTTTAAAAATCTTGTCTTAACTCTCAGGTGGTGCTTTCGAATTTCAGGCTTTTGAATTGACTCAGATATTATAAGAAAGGCTGTGTATCTGATTCTCATAGAGCAAACCATGCGGGGAAATTACCTTAACAGCAATACAGTAGACATTTTTCTAAAAGACTTATAAGTCTTTAAAAGGCTATGTTTCAATTTAGTTATTATACACTGTTGCATGTTTGAAGTCTCCCTTTAGATTCGAGTGTTTTATTAAATGCATGTTAATATGGTTTAGCACACTTTGAGCTGTCACTCAGACCCGTTGTGCACATTTAATGTGCTTGAGTTCAAATTGTGTCTTTTTTATTATATTTAATCAAATTGCCAGTGGCGCTTTATAATTTCCCTCTCCATAACTGCACTGTGTTACTCATTATACAGTATCAATTAAATACATTTGCTTTCCTTCTATTTAATCGTACATCCTGTCTGCATAATTCACATTCCACTTTCCCTGAAAGACTTAATACAGTCCCAAAATATCAGCCTTTGGGTTTATGAACACATGTAAATTAAAACACTGATCGTGTTAATGTTGTATATAGTAAGACGCTAACAGCGCTACGTGTTGGCGGTCACAGGGCCCCATGACCCTGCTTTCTTATCAGCTGTAATGCACAGCAGGTGAAACTGTGTGACTATGCATAAGCAAGGTGGCGACATCATCTGTATTACAGAACATGGGCCTTCTGAGCACCCTTGGTACTGTCATGAACATAATGAGGTCATTTAAGAAAAGTCAGCCTGTGAGACAGATAAAGAGCATGTCACAAACATGCCTGACCTTTACCAGCAGAATAAAACAGATCTTACTGTAGCACGATGCTTCCGACCTGCAACAGCCACATGTGCCTGAGCAACCTATTTTATCCCATTGCCTGCCGAGTACATGCTCTCTTCGGAATGGTTAATGTGGATTCTGGTCAAGGCAGGTCATCCTGAGGTAGTTGGAGCTTGTTTAAGCCCATTTGTATCTGAAATTAGAAGGATTAAGTTCAGTTATGTCTAGACTTTCAAAGCGCATCGTTGTTTACACCTTAAAAATGTTTTGACTGTTCAGATTTCAGTTAGTTTGGTTTCTGATATTAAACTAAAACAAAATATTAAACTAGACATCTGTGTGTTATAAAACAAAAACTAATTTCTCACAAATATACTTTTTAATCTAAACACTGATGTGATAATATGAGCAGAATAATATTTATAAGAAATTATATTCATAAATATAAGAAATAATAGTTTAGAAAAGTACCATACCTGAATTATTTTGGTTGTAGGGACTGTAGGTACATTGCTGTTAAATGTGATGTTGTTTCATGATCTGTTTCACTACCTCTATATATGGTTTGAGCAACTAGATTCCAAAATGTTCTGGACCCTGTTTACGCATTGAGTGCCTTCGCCCTGTGATAAGATCTTTGTGAGTTGCTAACACTTCATGTAGCCGTGGCAGGCGGCAGGCCTGCAGGTTGTTTAGTATGAGAGGGATGTGTTCTAATCAATGAGTGGCAGAGCAGTGCTGGTCCCTCTGGGCTGAGAAGAGAGCTACAGCAGCTGCATCTATACACCCTAATGCTGGATGTGTGTATAGTGGCAGTACTCAGTGTGACACTCAGCACGATGGAGGTGTAAATGACTTTCATCTTGAGCCCAAGGGAAGATTCCCTCAAGTGTACCTGGGCTCTGTGTAACAGCATGACTGCTGCACCACAGTCTTCCCCTCCATCCTAGCGTGTACACATGATCCATTACATACTCTACAACCCACACAGCATGTACCTTAAATTAGCCATCTGCTGCCTGTGATGACTAACTGGCCGAGTAGGAATCCAGTGTGCTCACAGGTGTAGAACTTTAAATAGTGATTTAGATACCCCTTTGCTGCTTTTACCTCTTCTATTGAAGATACAGTGCAGAGATGACAGGAAACAGGAAATGGGTGCTAATAAGCTCACCAGCTCGCAGCGAACTGAAATCTCTCACAGGAGCAGCCCAACTTACTGTACCAGAGCATATGCGGTAAGTATTAGGCCGTGGTTCTGACTATGCTCAATTTATTTAAACATGTAATACTTAAATAAAACAGCTAAAACATTACAGTAAAATTGCATGTTTCTGCTTTGTAGTAAAATTATCTAAACATCATTAAAACTAGGTACTTTTGCTTATGAAGCAAAATTTTGATTACTTCTGTACTTTATATTAACTTGTTACTCAAATTGTTACACTGATAATATAATTGATTTATTATAATAATATGATAAATATAATATTAAGCATTTTTACTATTGATGTAAAACAATATCACTGAAAACCACTGGATGTATAATATTGTGGATATTACGCATTAGGATATGCAGTAATTTTGTAATACAAATTGTAAGATGACCCTCTGCAAGGCAGAGACGCGCCACCAGCTGAGTTACACCTGTCTCTGTTTTAAAATGTCTGTAAATTATGAACCAGTGAGATTTGGTATATTTATTACAGCCCAGATTTATTACACATCTCATCATGGAGACTCTCAGTGCTGTATATCATTCCACCTGGCTTGAGGCAGCAGATTAGAAATGTCATTTTCAACAGTGTGACTGTGTTTGTGGATATATGAGCCATGATTGGGCCGCTGTGATGAGTTGAAGGCAGTATCAAGTAGATCTGGGCTTGGGCCGAGTGAACGGTGAGAATATAAAGCATCGCTGTTTTGGTTGCCATTGACAAGGTAATAAAACCACCTCCACAAACTCTCTCAGCGGATGGGAATCTTTCAATTGCGACTACACCAGTGGTCCCTTAATGGTGCCTGAGCCTTTGTCACTTTAAACAGGCAAATTTTGAAACATTGCATCACATCAAAGGAATATTTTCCCCTCTTACATAAGATGTAACGAATGTCACAATGATGAAGGTGGAGACAGTAATATTGCATAATCTCTGCCCTGCTGTTCATCGGCTGGTGACTGAGAGTGATACCCGGTTAATGACCCACTCTGGACAGAGATTCACCTCACAGAGTTGTTTCCCTTTATAGAGAGCCAGTGTACAGAGTTTTTGTTCGTTTGTGGTTGAGGCATTTGAAATAATCTTATTATTGTGTGTGTAAATGTTGGTTACAGCTTTATAAGTAGAATTAGGGTTAGGGAAATAGGGCCAGTATGTCTACTGTACCTGGTATACTGGGGATTATTGTAACATTTTTGGGTAGCATCTAAATGGGATTCATTTAATGAAGAAATATTTGTTTTAGACTAGTGGCAGTATATAAATAATTTTGGCCAGATTTTTTTTACATAATGTCACAACCTTTTTAAAGTTTGCTTGATATGTAATAAGGGCTTTTAAGTCACTTCAGGGCTTCAAATGAACACAGCATATACATTTTTAAAAAAAAAACTCTTTTTTTTGCAGCAAAAACTGTTACCATCCAGACACCTAATATAAAGTTTAGCCCTGTTTCCTTCTCTTATCACGAAACCCACCAGACGATTTAAGATACAATGTTGTTATGAATTTCAATCAAAAAGATATGGTAACATGGGACTCTCATATCTCAGTTGACAGCTTCAGGAATCATGTAGATGCAGTGCTTTAAACGCTTTAAGACCCTGGCTTGTAAATCTGCTTGTAGACCCTGGTACCTGGTTTGTAAATCTGATAAATACATTAAGGCACATGTTTTTTTCAGTCTGTATGGTGCAGTGTTGATTTTGAACACCTGTTTTTAATGGATCTAATTTCATTTAACTGTAATGCAGCTGGGAAGTGAGAGCTTATCTAAATATAGAGCTCAAAAACACACACACAAATACACACAGATTACTGAAGCTGATTTGAGGATACTGCACTTTTGATTTTCATCCCACATAAGAGACTTCCAAAGGTCAACTAAAAAATAGGATCAATTATAAATTTCCCTTATTTCTGAGAACACTTGCATTGCCAGATTTCTAAACTAAGACATAATTTAAGCTTCCATAACACGCGACACAAAGATATCACAGCAAGAACCTCAACAGTACGCCTCTAATAGCCATGTGCCATACGGCTGTGTGAGTTTAGCTAATTGGACAGAGAAACACTGGTGTGCCTTGTTAGATCATTACTAACTCGTAAACTCGAGAGGAAAGTTCCCATGTCACAAAGCAGACGAAATAATAATGTAATACACTGACCTTTTCTGTGGCCCCTTTTAAAGGCAAGGCTCTACTGACAAGCGCTAATTAACATTTGCTTGCACTGGCTGGTGTGTTTGGCCAGTGGATCTGTGACTGCTGAGAAAGCCATTGAAATGTCTTGAGAGTATGAACGCTATTCCCCAACCCCCTCAGTCTGTAACACTGACCAGCTGCTTCATCAGAGAATAGAAATAGTCTTTCTTTTCTAATGTAAACAATAAGTAGCTTCTTTTTCATCCTTACAGTAACTTTAAATGGAAACCACATACAGGTTTGAACCATTCTGTAAAGTTCACCAGCCTAATAATCATTAGTAATTTGTGTTTATATTTTTAGCCCCCTTATTACTTAGATGTTGATATTTACATGTACATTTTTATTGATGTACTTATTTATATTAAAATAATGGTCATCTGTATCTAAGTTAATCACTGTAGATTTGTTTGTCTAAAGCTCTGTTGAGTTCATACGGTTCACATGATTAAATTGAACTTTATGGAACTTTATTAAAGAGTGTAATTTCTGCAACCCTTGCAAAAGCAATAATGTTCGTTGTTTTCTAACAGGCTTATTAAATGCTCTCCCATCTTCCATTGGTCAGACAAATCAATAAGTCCCACCTCAGACGCGTGCCATTGGTTGAGTCAGTGTTGTTGTGTCGGGCTGGTTGAAATGCTTACATAGCATATCCTCAGGATAACATTTTCAATTTTCCTTTTTTTGTGCAAATGCAGGAGTTGTGATTATATGCCTCTTTGACAACTGTAAGATAAAATATAGATTTAACACAAAAATCCATATTTTATCTTGCATTTGATCAAGGGAGCATATAATCACAACCCTTTGGGTGTTAAAATCTCTGATGCTTCTGTCTGCTGTTTATGATTGTAAAATCAATATTAATTCATCAGCTGCAGCAGGAATACTCAGGAATCTCGTTATCAACTTAAAGTCTTTATCTTTCACAAAATTATTCCCAAGACATCATAACACCGGACGGCTTATTTAAAGAGAAAGGCACCAGCAGTAATGAACTTGCCTTCCATCCAGTCCCAGTGTGTTTGTGTTAAAACTGGAGGGTTGCTGTTGACATGAGCAAGGTGCTATTTGTGCCAATACATTTCAGGCAGAGGCGTGAGAAGGTTTCTCTTGATCTTCACATCTGGAGGGTGCCATCAGCATCAGTGTCATTTAAATGGTCACAGCGGCTGCATAAGCAAAAACCGCCCGCAGGGAGTTTCTCATTCCTCTGACGGGTGCTTTGTGGTTGACGTTATAATAGCATTAATAATCAGTCAGCACATTTTACATCCTCCGTCTGAGCATCTGCATAAGTCTGCTGGCTTGTTTATTTACTCTGAATGTGATGGGTTTGCATCGCCCTTTGCGATACACCACTGTAATTTACAACACTTGAGATAAGAAGATCAGATTCACACTGTTGTAGATTTACATTGAATTTATGAATGTAGCTTATGTCTTGTACTCACAGAAGTGAATTTTTTGGTTTATTTGCTAGAATGTTGCATTGTAACTGTCATACATGTCTTGTGGGTCACTCCGATGATAATGTTGCTATTCTTAAAAGCAGGTGTAATTTGGAACAGGGAACAAAATTTGTCATAAAACTCAAAGATATTTATTTCTTCTTTTAAATGGTAAAGTGAAAGGAATTGATTAAATATCTTAATAATAGATCTCAGGAGGTCAGATTTTTTTTATATATTTTATATTAGAAAATAAGGGGGAGAAGAAGATTATAAATTGACTACTTCAATGTAATCACAGATTTTTATGAGCCATTGTGTTGTAATTGAAAATGATTGAAGCTTTGCTTGGCCCAATGCATTAAAGTTCTTCAAAAAGTAATAATAAAATATGTAATGAAAAGAGCAGTAACGAAAAGAGCAACTTCGGTAGAGAAAAACATGACAATGAGATGGACCAGATTAACGTTTGTGTTGCTATGGAGACAGAATCAAGACAATGTTTCCTGTGTTCATCTTCCATGGTGACATTCGACCATGACACATTAATCAGCAGCTCTGATGACTCTCTTGTAGATTAGTAGCCAGCCGGCCAATTACAGTAAAGCTCTCAATCTGACAATTACACTAATGGTGTGGGCCGCTTTGTCTGTCTTACGGAGGCAGTGTCACATAGTCTTCTTACTAAAGGTCTGATGTATCCAGGCTGTGATCTGAGGTCTATTTTCACACTCTCTAATCATCTAGGGGCTGATTGTTTTGGCTTAGTCCAGTCGCACAAACCCCTCCCTCAGAGGCGCTGGCTCGCTGACTGACCTTCTCTTACTTTATGTGATGTGATCCAATTTGACACCCAAGTATGTTCTCTGGGCACGGCCTCTCCACTCTGAGTGCTGTCGGGTGAGCTTCTGTGTCGAACTCTCATCAAGAGATTGACCCTGCACTCCACATGTCTTATGGTGACTGCTTCATCCAGACAGCACCAGGAGGCTGAAGGGCAGCATTTCATTGACAGGGAAAGACATTAAACCACCAAGATAGTTGAACCTCCTTCACATCTGACTGTTTGATTTTCTGAAGGTAGTATTGTGGGGTTTTTTTTATACCAGACAGCGTGTAACAGTTAAATTAAACACAGTTTACACCCTCCCTGTAGAGCTTTGTACAGTTGTGGCATATCTGAGCGCAATGGAGTGTGTTAGGAGTGAATGTTAAAATGTTCCAGCCCCGACTCTGGCCAAGAGACATGAGTCACCCTATTGGAAATCAATAAAACCACTGGCATTTAAAATGAGGCTTGATGAAATGTGTGAAGTGGCCAAGAAAAGGAAATGAATTGATTCAGGAAAGTAAGCATATTGACAGCTGAAAGTCACAAGATATGCTTCTGCAACAGAACCCTGCCAGTCCCAAGCAGGTCTTCCCAACGGTGCCCAGGGGCTAATGAATCAGTAAAACCTTTCGCTGTCCTGATTTACAACCACTCTGAGTCTTGCCTATCACATTCCAAACAGCTTAACTAGCTTTAGTTATAGATCCAAAAGGGCAACTTCTACCAGAACTGAATGCAGAAGTAACTCTGAAAGACCAGTGCAAAGCATGATGGGTAATCATCAGTGAGAGACAGTAATCCACACAGCTCGGCAGGGGGTGCTGAACTTACACTACGTGGGCGTGTGTTCTGTTTGAGTCTGTTCATCTGAGGGCTGCTTCTAGATGCAGGAAGTGTTTTCTTTCACAGGAGGAGACAGGAACAAGTGTTTGGCTGGCAGTGGATGTTCACAACCAACATACAACCAAACTAATCAAAACACTGTTTAGCACTAATGATTCTCCATCTAGCATGTATTGGTTGGCACATTCTTAAACCAGCTGTAATTGTAAAACTCTCCACATATAATAATAATAATAATAATAATTATAATAGTATAGTATATTATTATTTATTTAAAAATAATATTATAAATAATATAATATTCAATGTGAAATAGATGCTTCCTCACATTGGTGTTATTGAAATAAATGATTTGGAACTGCTGAGAGTTGGTCTTAGAGGTTCATGGCTGTCTCTCAGATTGGCAAAATGACAGCTGTTCAGGCTATTTTTGGCTGCTCATTTCAAATAGATGATCGTTCCAAGTGTTTGAGACTAAATGGCTATTAAAAGCTTATGATCACTTAATATGTCAGCCATTAGGCCTTGTGGGCATGTTAACGGTTATAAATTGCTCCGGGATCTTGGAATGATGTTTAAAACACAGCTGAAGACTTAAATATGTGATTGTTCTAAACAACTGATCACATGTAAAATGTGGTATGTGACATTCACTGTTTTTAAGAGCTAAAGTTAGTAAATAGAATGACTTGGCTGTGTGTTGGATTGTGTTCATAGTTTGAGATTAGTAGTGTTGGATTGTGGTTATTATGCTTTAGGCGATCATTTTATTTTTTCTTTTAATTCAGAATTGGATGCAGGGAACATTTCCCATTTGGAATTAACACTGCAATGTTAGCTTAACTGGGAAAAATCTTCTCAGCTCATTTCAAGTGTTCTGCTGAGCATATCCAGTTATTCATTATCAAAATTCATCAGCATCCAACGAAATACAGACCTGATTTACTTGCTGTTTGCTGTTTTCACAAAGCAGGTGGCTTGCTTGGAACTCATTGTGCAAAAGAGGAGCTGGTAATTGAAAAATCTCTGTATTTCCTCTCAGTATTGCTTCTTTCTGTTCTTTCTGGAGGATAAATGCATGTTTGAGACACTGTATGCTGATTATGAGACATAACTTTAACTGTTATAACTTAATTTATTTACTGGAATGTCTATATTACTGCATTTCCAGTAAGTCTGAAGTCACAATTAGGTGTGTATTTATGCACTACTGGAGGCAATTAAAACACAACAGGTTTTGATAATCACCATTTGTTTGGTTGTTTTGAGGAGCACCATAAAGGTTTTATTGCAATTCATGTAAATTCATGTCATGTTATAGTCTAAAGTATGAAAACTAAATATGTAGTTAAACACTAATTTTGACACTAACAGTCAAACACACTTATGTGTTTTGTCTCTTTCAAACACATGATTGCCAGGCATGTGCTGAATGGTTTTGCTACAGTGACTCCCTCCTTATTAGACTCCCCTGGGGAATTAATGTGACATTTTTCCCTTGGCAATCTACAGCATTAGGTGATGAGCAATCCATACACACACTTCTTCCATTTTTTCACCTTTCCATTTCTTTCTTTTCTCCTCCCATGCTCTTTTTCTCTCACTATATCCATATCTCCTGCTCTCTCTCACTGTTCAGCTCATATTTCATGCTCATCTACTAATCAGAGTTGTAAGGTTAATGTCAGTGTAGAGCGCTTCCCTCAGATGAAAACAAATGAACAGGTACACAGCTCATTTTTCCACCTACTGATTTTTTCTTTTCCAACACAAACTTTGTTTTTATCTCATTGGGAAGATGAATGAATCCTCCCTTCTCCTCTCCCAGAAATAATCCAGAAGAGAAAACGTTCCAAGACCTTTTGTTGGCATTATCATTAACACTTTAAGCAGGATGGTTCATTAGAGACCATGAAATGCCTCTAAATGGATAAGCTGAAATTGACATTCTGTAAGCTATAAATTGATAGGCTCTACATTAGTGTCTTGGAAAGGCTTTTGGCTCTGTTATCCAGCAGCAACCACTTAATTCTCCTCTCTGGTTTCTGTCTGTTGGAGTCAGTGTGTAACTGATGGAAAGTCAGGAGCCTCCTGAGAAACTACCTCATCATTCCCACTAAAAAAACAAACAGCCCGAGGGAGACACGGCATGCCTTTATTCCGCAGGGCAGCTGATAGTATCAGCGGTGCGGTTGTTCATGTCAGGGCCAAGGCAGAGAGGCTATCATGAGGGTTGGACGTCAGGCCTCCCCCGCCCTTTTGACTGATCTCAGCTAGTCAGCCGCACTGAGCAGGAAGTGTGTGTCAGCACCAGAAAGAAGGAGATAAGGGCTTCCCATACCCTCACAGATTAAACAGGGGGATTAAGCTCCCCTTCCCATGTCCTTATCTGCCCCTCACCTCTGTGAGTCCACCAACATTTGCCACCAAACATGTAACAGTTTCCATATTGGCCATAATGATGCCTTTTAACTTAGTGTAAGTTTAAAAAGTAACATATTTATGTGTTTATTTTCTGGTCTTATCAACTAAAAACAAAAATAATTGCTTTTCATTAGTGTAGAAATATTGCATGTGACTATAATTAATTGTAAAAGTAATAATTAGGGTTGTCAATTATTTTTTATATAAAAGTTTTAATTAAACTATATGCTGAGTACTTTTAGTTCTTTCCAAACAATCAGTAAACAATGTTTTTACAGAACCAAATTTCATAATTATTTATTTGTTTAGTGCCTCACCAAGTTATTAATAGGAAAAGTGCATTGTTTATTATTCATTCTTTGACTAATGGCATGTATTTGTAAAATGTAAAATAAAGTATTTTTTTGTTTTTTTAATGTTTTTTAACAACAATAATGGAAAAACCTAAAGCATACATGGCATACTATATAACAGTTGCCATAGTAACCATAGTTTCTTCCAATATGTCATTCCTTGAAAATATTATCACAAGTATTGTGGTACTTGAAAAGTATTATCACAAATGTGCTTATATAATGGTATACTGTATAAAATTGTATTTTTAATGTTGATAAATTGATAAAATCATTGCAAAATCATTGATAAAATGATTAATTAATATTTACATATTTACCATTATTGTACATCTCTGTTTGGATGGAATTCATTTGACCTATTGATTTGATGTGTTGATTTGCATTGTTATTTAATGTTACTGCTGCTTGCATTCAAAATGGTGAAAATGATGTTTGACTGTGTCTCTGTGTTCTCCACTTGAACCTAATGAAATTCACATTAGCTTAAATTGCTTAGATTGCATGGAATGTTTTAAAGGAATTATGCTAAGGAGGTTAAAATTGTTCATTTGCTTTGGGGGTTCAATTGCTAATATGCAATATTTGAACTAAAATTAAGCCTGCTGTCATTCATAACCACACACTATTTGAAATTAACAATTTTTTAGGCAACTTTCACATTTCTAGGAAAGGAAAATTAACTTAAAGTAGAAACTCTGGACATCGGATGTGTCTAAAATGACACATTTACCAAATTACAATAGGGTGATATCTTTCCCCATATTCACAGAATGCAATAACTTGCAGGATTCTGCCGCACATTTAAGTTATTCATGTTCAGAGTAATGAAGGTGCCTGCAGCTCCAGTAAATTGAGAATGTTATAACACTGTCCTCAGCTGTACCGCCCTCAAGTCACTCAGCTGAAATGATTTGTAGATATTTATTTATTTTACAGCCTCAAGGCTCTCCACTCTGCCCTGAACTGAAAGATTCGCCCCCTTTCAAAAACACTCACATGTCCCCTATGGAAATTGTTATCTGAAGTGAATTCATTCGTCCAAATGAAGTTATTGTTATTTACATTTAGTTCAGTTTCTGGTATTCCCTTAGGTGGTTTGTGCTGCCACTGCAGAGTCACATCAACTAGAAAACATCAAGTGTAATATTTACACTTGATGTTTTATGTTTGTGTATAAGACATTTTGTTATTTTTTTCATCTCTGCATACTTTTTATCACTTAAGACTTACTAATGTGCATAACTTGAGCTTGCACGCCGTCAGAGTGTTTAATTTTTAAATGCTAATGAGGAAATAGCTTCTAGTTGGACGTTTAGTTCACCTTAGCCATGGACTATGCTAATGATTTAACACACGGCCCAATTGTACAAAATTATGCTGAAATGTGAATATGTAAATAGTTTCAAAACAGCAATCATAGAAACTGAAATCTAAACCCAGCTGTGCATATGTCTTCCTCTTTAAGACATTAACTTTGAAAAGGCTCAGATGATTTATTGCAATAATCTTTGAAGTAACATTTTTTCCCTCAGCATAATTTTTAAGAACTTCAGGTTCAGACGTTTCTGCTTCTTCGAATCAGGACAATTTGTGCTGCGCTAAATACTCCACACTCCACCATCCAAACGTCAGCTATTAGTATAGGCACGCTCTCCTGCAGCCACCTGCGATAAGAGGGCTAGTAACCAAGCCAACTATGACGTCCCATTGATCCAGAAAATTGCTGCGGAGCCAGCCTTGAAATTAGTTTAAATTGCTGAATCAAAAAATGTTATCCCTGATTTTGGCAAGACCAGCGTAAACCCCGTCCCCTAATCCCCGACTGATGTGAAAGTTGTCAGGGATCGTGTCCGCCACCCAGCTGATGGGGAAATTTGGATCGCTTGCGACACAAAGACACACAAGCAGGATTTGACGTGGGAAAGCACTTAGGGTTTGCCGGGGTCGTGACTTGGTTGTTAATTCACAGAATCAAAGTTGTTTTTAAATGGAATTTGCAGAAGCTTCATGCTTTTTGATTCAATTATTTGCCGCCCCCTTTTCTCAGATCCACTGTTCAGCATTGAGTCACTGCGTACACCGGTATGCTCACGGCATTCAGTTGAGAAATACTTCAATGTCACTTCTGGTCTTTTATTTTTCTGCCCATTTTGGGTTTCCTAAAATATAAAAGAAATTGAGGTGCTGCTGGTTGGGTTGTCTGAGCTGAAAATGGGGCTAATGTGGCATAAGTGCTCCTAAGAGGATTACTGATGTAAAATGAGTGGGGTGTACTCAAGCCCCATCCATCTAGGAA
The DNA here is from genome assembly GCA_036877545.1 of Yasuhikotakia modesta. NCBI lineage: Eukaryota > Metazoa > Chordata > Actinopteri > Cypriniformes > Botiidae > Yasuhikotakia > Yasuhikotakia modesta. The sequence continues at coordinate 25,994 of JBAJNP010002140.1, forward strand.
ATACCTGCCTTTTCATTATTGCATGTCCATTACTGAGCACACCAAGAGAAATGACATTTTTACATACATTTTGCCTCAACATGTCTTGTCTTATTGTCTGTTTATGAACACCTTGTCTTATGTTTTCATTGAGAAAAGCATAAAAATCACAGTTATTGAACTATGAAGTTACTGTACAATGAGCATTACCAGTACAATATTGAGATAACACCACAACTATGCTAAACCCAACTGTGCATAGGTTTTGCATAGGACTATTGTTAGTCATATAAGCAGTACGTTATCTCTGTTCTGTATTAATGCTATGTTTTTAACTGGCAGTGCAGGGCACTTCAGTGTAGCATTGCTGGTATAATAAACTACAAAATAACCTCTTGTACTTCTCTGTGCTTTACACAGGATTAAAGTTTTGATAAAAGCTGTGCAATAACTGTGAAGTTGCACATGGTGGATGTTTGACTGGTGGCACTATAGGTACAGAAGTTGGGCAGAAATTACAGTCAGCTGCTTAGCCTCTTCAGTCCTCCACCAGATTGTTGTCATGAATTCAGGTGCACAGAAGTTGAATTCTGCATATATAAAAATGTCAGTGTTAGGAATAACAGATGGTTTTTCATCTGCCGGTTCAGTGGCACACTGTATATTTTTCTCTACACTGTTAACTTTTATTTTGTCCTTGTGTTGTTGTCAGAAAAGTCAGTGGACTTTTTGTACCAAACTGGCCTTGCCTTGTTTTGCTCCAGATCCTCTGGCTGGTGTTGCAGAGGCTCTAAATCTATCACTTAATCCCTCTTTACAGCTGATCAGAGTGAGACGTCCACTCTACAGTCACTCAGTACACGGCGCTGAGGGAGAAAGTGTGAATGCCCCACTGGATATTTTAAGGATTAGAATGTGCTATAAGAACCTATTGATTATTGTCAATGCTAGCAGCACACAGTGTATTACAAATAGATTAGGGCATTTAAAGTCCAGACGACTTTAAAGTGAATGTGCAAGCTGGCAAGAGATACCGGAGGTGTTGAAACACTCTGAAATTAACTGCAGTATAAAGTAAAACAAATCCACAGGCTTGTTTAATTGTATGACCTTTGCATCTGCATGTTAAAAACAAATAAATAAATACAATAACACACTCTCCACTAATACAGAATTAATTGTTTGTTTAGCATTACTAATTTTGCCACAGAAGTAATTTTGCTCCAAAAAATTCATATTTTTTTAACAATGTGTGTAATTCAAAAACATGAAATTACCCAGAGTGGGTTTAAGTATTATGTATCAATGTTTCAAATTTAAAAAATGTCCTTGTTATTTACTGTAGATGTGTACGTGTGTGTATGTATGTGTGTGCGTGCCTGCGTGTACGTGTGTGTTTAAGCCACCACCATTACCTGCATTCTAGGTGTAAACATCCTATTCATCATTTAAGAATAAATCAACTAGTCAAGGTTATCAAACATTCACAGATTGTAAATACATTGAGATACATTCAACCTTCTACATGAAAAGCAAAGATCCGGATCATCCAAGTGTTCCTGTGTGAATTTGACTTGCATACGTATCATTCACTCATCTCAGCTCTCAAACCCTCTGATGAATTCTCCAATCAGCTCAATGTATGCAGCATTGTTTGCATTTGACACAGGTCTTAAGATCGATTTGGTTTGATATTTGCTTGTGCATATTAATAAAAAATGCACCAGGCTGGGTCCTTCATAATTGACCGTTCTGTTCTACAGAACCAGAGTTAGACCCAGAGGACTCCGGCCCTCTTCATCAAACAGATGCATCAAACAAAAAGCTTTTGCCGCTCTGAATAAAACAATATATCTCCTAAAGGGCTGATATTGCACTCAGCTTGGTATTCTGTCTTACCAGATGTTCTTCTAGCTTAATGAAGATGGATTTCTAATCTGAGTATAAAGCATCAAATCACCCCCTCCCCCAAACAGTACATTAGCTAATTTTCCTCACACAGTGAAAAACATTCATGGTAGAAGATTATTTACAAGATTTTAAGCCATCCTCAGGCTTATTCTTTCTTTATGCTACATTAACATTGAAGAGCACAGCACTGAAGCTGCTACTCTGAACCAGTTTGAACCAGTTTGATGTGAACTTCAGGAGTGATTTCTTCTGTGTCTTAGTCTATAATTATATAAAAACCATCATGTTGTTCAAATAAATAAAAGTTTTGGCTACTGAATTATGTTGCTCCTTCAGCTAAAATGAATAATGAATATTAGCTAAGTCACATTTCCATGTTTTGTCATTCTTGTAGCTCAACTGGTAGAGCATTGTGTTAGCAGTGCAAAAGTTGTGGGTTTGATTCCAGGGAGCCCAAATACTGATAAAAAAAAATGTACACTTTGAATTTACTGCAAGTTGCTTTTGCATCTGCCAAATGAATAATTGTAAATTTAAGTATATTAGCTAATTAAAAAAACTGTCATAGCTTTTTACATTTGTTCATTTGGTAGATTAACTGATTTTATAGTATAATAAAAACAGACCATACAACTTGTGATTCAATTTCAATACTTTTTAGACCATTTAATTTCTATGAGGTGAAGACTGAATTTGGAGTCATCTTCCTCAAAGCTCATATCTGTGAATGAAGACTTGGAGAGGGAGGAAGAAGAGGAGGTATCATGGTGACATCCAGATAGCAGAGGTGCCTGACACTAGAAAATCCCGCTAGTGGCTTGAAATGGCAGAACTGGGAAAGCACAGAGACACTAATCACCACACAGAAGAACAAGTATTCAGTGGCAGATTAATACTGACAGGGTCTACAACCCCACAAAAGACCTAAAACTGTGTAAGAAAGTCCTGTGACAATACAACACTTTAGCTGGAAGCAGCTGGGGAAAACATACTGTGAACTGCACCAATAAGTCATTGTATAAAGGCTTGAATATGGAAATGCCCATATATAGGGAATACAGAGAGAATAGTAATTCTCAAAAAAGTTTGAGTTGAAAATCTGTTTGTCAGTGTGTGTGTGTGTGTGTGTGTGTGTGTGTGTGTGTGTGTGTGTGTGTGTGTGTATGTGTATGGACCTCTGTTGCTTTGTTCTGCACAAAGGCACCCTCTAGTCTGTTTCCTCTACATCAAATCTATGTCAGACTGTGGCTCTCAGGTTTTCAAAGGATCCATTGTGCATGAGGTGCAAAGCCTTCATACTTTTTGTAGTCCCAAAGACCTGTTTCCCCTAACCTGTGTCACATTTTTCCACATAAAGATATATTTACTTTGACCACACAGGGGTCGGTTCGGAGCACAGAGGAGGCGAATCCTCACACACATTAACATATTTGCACACTGCACATGTTTTAGAAGGCAGAACAGATTGATTTTGTGGTTTGTGCCCCAACACAAAAGTGTTCTATTAGAATCGAGTTGGGACAAGGCCTGTATTATACCAAAGTGCTTATAATGGTCAGGTGTCAACAAAAGTGCAAACCAGCAGTAAAACGCAAAGATGGCTCTCAGGTGACTGTAGTGAGGTAAAAAGACCTTACCTTTTGCTTACACACTATTGGCTTTGTCCCTCCTATTGTTAAATACGTGCTGTTCCCAAGGTCTCATGGGAAATTAAGCTGTATTGTTGCAAACTGTATCGCACCGACTGGAGGACACTCTGGAGAGGTCATTTTTTAATTTTTTCATTAGGCTTTTTTAATAAAGAAGTCTGCAATTTTTCTGTATGACACACAGGGATGTAATTAAACTGGGATTTTAAAGGGGTCAGAATAGAGTGTGTTGATCTGCTTATGGAGGTCATTCACTTAGAGCTAATGCGAGAGGTCAAATGTCACTGGGAAATGAGCAGCATTAACACACGTACATGGGCACATTCTGTGTGGGCTGGAAATTTCCCTCCAAAAATCTGTGCCAGTAGCAGCAGTTCACAATCTGTTACATTTAGTGATAATTGCCACAATAATTGATACAAATGCTTTAATAAATTATCATGTTCAGAAGGTTTAGACAATATTGTGCAAGTTATGAACTGATATTTGGATGATGAGATTTGCGCCGGAAATTCTGTTCATGTTGGCCTTCATGACAGAAATCCACAAAAGCTGCCAGTAATTTCATATACAATTAACTACTCAGTGTCTTTGATATCTCTTAAAAAATATTTAAAAGTAAGAGAGAACCTGTTAAACCGCTGACATGCACCTGTGCTGCCTCTTTTGTAAGTTAATTTTCTGTTTGAAGATTTCCCTAGAAGGGTTGAAATTTATTTAAATGTGGAGAATGTAAGACTGATGAAACTTTTTCAACTATTTCCACAAAATGTGGAATGAGTTTAAGAGAGTATAATTGGGCAGATTTCTGGATAGATTTATGAAAATCTTACTTTCAGAAAAGTAAGTAACAAACAAAGAAACAATTTAACCTATTGCTACCTTGAGCAAAAGATCCATTATTTAAATTAAACTCTGCAATATATTATATTATTATATATATTATATTATATTATAAATTGCATCTATTTAATTTTGAATCAGAACTTCACTGAAAGGTTTACACATACTGCAGATGCTGTGGGAACAGATGGGGAGTAATGAAGATAAACTTCAAAGCACCAGGAGTAGACAAGGATCAGGATTTATAGCTGAACAGAGGAATGTGGGAATGATGGATGGAATAACAACAGTCTCGCTGGTGTTTCTTGGGCCCTGCTGTGTTTAAAAATGACCCATCAAGCAAATCTGAAGGCATCTGCTAGGGGAGGTGAGCATGGCTGCTTGAGTAATCCTGTGTCATTGCTCCTGTACTGATATCACTGGGCTCAGCACAGCTCCTGGACATTAGTATGACATGTCAGGCTTTACCCCCCTGGGTCAGAGCAAGCCCGGATTTGCCACCTCTGCACAAAGCATTGCCACTGGACAAAGAGCAGCTCAGGGAATCTACCATCATTGATTTATATAGTCACCATCTCCCACAGCCAACCACACACACACACACACACAAACACACACCAAATCAATAGAGGCACATACCTTCTAAAAGCAGTATGTGCTGTGTGTGTGTAAGACCCATATTGTAGGCTAGACCTTGAAGGATCTCTGAGAGAGATTGATTGCTGAATGATTCATTTTCACTGTGATGATCTAGATCACTGTCATATTTAAAGGTGATGTATGTAATTTAGTGTAGTGCCACTAGTTTAACCAAACAGAGTCGCATGAAAAATGCCTTTTTTTTGGAGGTCTTCCAATTGGACAAAAAGACCAGTGTTTACACTTTCTATGGAAATAAACCTATAAGTCGCTAAAGTTGTTTTTATTGGTGCTCTTTTGAAATTGGAAAGGCTAATTTACAAAAAACCTAACCTAATTTACAAAACCTCATCTCTGTGGTGATTTCTATTAGTCTGTACCAATGGGACCATTTCAATGTTAGCATGTGAGGTTATTAACACATTAAACAGGCAAGGTAAACTTTGTATGCCTTGGGGTAAACAGTGTTGGACGACAAGGAATGTTATGCTGTACTAGACCTTCTAGACACCTGATCTGTGATTTATTCTGTTCCTTCATCTCTGGCACAAGAAGTGATGTAAAAGTCTTTAGAACAGCAAAAGACTTTATAGAAGTTTATAGAACAGCATCTACACAGAGACACACAGAGAGAGAGAGAGAGAGACAGAGAGAAAGAGAGAGAGAATTAAAGAGAAGCGCTTACATCTGTCTGACAGCCTGGTAATTTATTTTGTCTCGCTTTCTAAATCAAATTTTTATGGATATCCAGCCCTCGATCCTGCGTTTATTCACTAATCAAAACAGATCCAGGTTATCACCACAGAGAAATCTACCAGGCTAATCAATACAGGTAAACATTTCACAACTACCAAATAGCTACAAAATACCCTTTGCTTACAAATGCCCTTGATGTTTACATATAATGAACCTGTGTATCAGGAGAACAATCTCAAAGCATTAACTCGCAGCACTTTCTTATCACAGCACCAACACGCTTAGCTGTTTATTTATAAAATGCAACATTGCTGTGAATTCTTAATGCATTTAGTGAAGAAATGCAATAGTTTGTATTCAGGTGTGATTAGGTTCAACTCCATGAATAGGTGGAGTGACAGTCTATCAGCTAGTCTATAGTTGATACCAGTGATACCTTTCCATTTCTCCTGCCCTCTGTCTCACGACCTTGAGATTAGATTGGAAAAATAATCAAAACAAAATCAAACTTTTGGAATCCAGCATGACACGACTCTCACCCTATTCAGAGTTCACAACTCCATTATGCATTCGAGCGCCGCGTCGGATTAGTTTAATAAAATCTTAATTTCTTTCATTCCAAATGAAAGGGCAGATATTGAAGCATGTCTTTTAGTGCTCTCGGCCTGAGGATCTATAAGGTGAATCAATCAATTAACTTTCCCATTATATTTGTTGTTGAATGTAAAATATAATTTTGAGAATGGGGTTGATGTTATCAGCACTGGACACAGGTAGAGTCAGGGCTAAGGAAATCAATTTACCATTCAGATTGCAAATGCAAAATCATAAAGAACCGTTAGAAAATGAAAAATTCAAATGATGTTTGCGCTGAATGCAAATGCCAAGCAACAGGCAATTCTTCCAGTTGCCTATTATTTAACCCCCCTCCCTGCTAGTAATAGTTCAGCGCTATTGCAACATATTAATAAAATGGGAGTTTGACTGTAAGGGAGAGAAGAGAGAAACTTGGTATTTTCCTTTTCACCTTATTTTTATTTGTTTGTTTTGTTGACATAAGAATAAAGCTTTAAAACTGGTTTGAAATGCTTTGGTTTTTCTGTTTACATTTTTTAAAAAGACATTCGGTTTCACTCCAGATTGATAATACATGTTACACAGTACATTATTTTCTAAAGACAGATGTAAGAAAAGAACATTACAAACACAACCCAAATGTCTGTTCATGTTGCCTTTCCTGCAACATTCAGGAACCCCGGCATCCATCACTTTCTTGTAAAACACTTGTTAGTTTGTAAAAGGTTCTGATATAGAATCTTGGACTTCTGCCATATATGCATCCATAGAACTTCTGCCAGTTATTCAGCAGGGAAGCAGGAGAACTATTTAAACATGTTTGCCAGTTAAAGTTACAAATCAAGTCACTGCAAGTCAGCAGTGTGAAAGTTCTGCGGGCGTGTTCTGCAGTGAGCTAAGCTTGTTAGTTGCTCTTTATGGAGGGAAAGTATTGACCATCCACTCTGCCTTGATGTTGGGCAGTCGGAATGGCTTCGCTGGAGTTTCCTACTGCCTCATGATCCCAATTTGGCAAGCCTAAGATTCACGTCAAACAACTGTAAACATGGTCCTGGTTCTCCTGCTAATAATACACAGCAGTCCTAGAGACTTGTCACATCTTTGAAGAGAGATATAAAAGTATTGGGGTACTTCCAAAGACAGAATCTTGAATGAACAGGTTGCTAATTATATTCTGAAGGTGTTTAAAACTGTGAGTCAAATTAAGTCCTACTGGTTTCAGCTGTTTTTCTTCTTTTAACAACATATTTTGCGGTATGTTTGTATGTCATTTTGTGGCTATTGCTCCACCTTGTGAATAAATCAAGCGCTGCACATCTCATTCATATAGGCACTCGTGACTGTCACATTAACTTTGGACTATGAGCTGTTCCAAAACCCTGTAGGCTAGATAGGCTCAGACTTGTTTGTGTTGTGTTTAGCATGCTGTCTGACTGCAGAAGCAACCAAACATGAATACCCAGGGTACTAAATTTACTCACATTTATTTTCAATCCTTTTTAATGAGGTCTTGGTTTAGTGCTGACAGAACTCGAAGTTATTGGCTTTCAGCACATGTTTTTGGCTATATCTCAGCCATCACGAATAAGGAGCACAGATCCATGCTGTGAATACTGAAGCTGTGCTAAGGCTGTTTTGGTTGCTTCTTGTCCATAGAGAAACATAAAAACAGGAGAAATTGAATCTTATGTTAATTAGGCACCTTAATTAAAATTGAAAAACACATTGACAGTCTAATGCTCCAGGTGGATGCAGTTGACAATCACTGAGCGCCAAAAATCTATCCAAAAGTGGCCAATATGGCAGATGGTGAATTCTTCATCCACTTCATCTATAGAAACACACACACACTGTCCAGCTGCAAATTCTCCCCTCAGCTGTACTCTGGTACAGGCTTTGGGTGTGCAATAGTGAGAGGGGTTATCTGACCACCCTCGGGTACAGAGTGTGTCATCAAACCTTTAAAATACTTGAAGCACGTTGTCTGAACGCAGCAAACAAATACAGATGACATGTGACAGGAGCTATAACATTTAATCTTCTCAGCTTGTCATATTTAGACAGGGCCGGGACATTAAAAAATATGAAATAAGTATCTCTGTGTGAGTATAATCATTTTTGGTGGAGCTCATAAAAAATTTAGGTTTAAAGTATAAGGGTTCTGTTCCTATCTGTCATATTGTGTTTAGAATTCAGTCAACACCATAATGTTTTATTTAAGCAATAAAACACCTGTGGCCATGTGCCTACAGCTGAATCTCATCAGTGCTGGTAATCAGTAAAAAACACTCCTGTTTGTGCCGTACAGCTTTATAGCTCTCTACCCAAGAAGGTAAAATATCAAATGACTTTGTGTTCCTTCAGATTAATTGGTAGAGTTTTGTGTTAGTAGCAAAAAGGTTTCGGGTTCAACAACCTGTTTGTTGTTTTAGTGAAAAGTATCTGCCAAATGCATAAAATATAAATGTCTGACACAATTTTAGACAAAATTCTCTGCTGAATGAATTAATAATTAAAATGAAGCCAAAAGCAAGGTCAAACATTTCATGTCGCTGCACAGTTTCAATTCTCCCTGAACTAATGTAAAATTAAAGCTTTTGTTTAATGTCTGAAAAAAAACAGGAAACAAAGTTTAGTGAATAGCTGAGGAGGGGTCTTCAGTTTGTATTTGTTGTCTGTGGTCAAGAGCACTGCTGCTGTCTACAGTTCTGTCAAACTGACATGTTTCAACATGCTGTAAGGGAAATTGAGGAGGGCAAACAGAACGAAAGCAATGGGGCACTTTCCTTATCTGCAGGTCCTTTGAGATTATCAGTATGTGACTTTTAATAGTGCAACGGCACAGAGTGATAGCTTCACTCACTCTCTTTCTGTCCCTCTGGAGGCCTGAACGATTCTACACAGGAGGACAATAACAGTTTGAGAATAAGCTATGATGACACGCCACCTTGAACGAAAACGCAAGAATCTTGAACGAGAGCAAGGAGGACGCTTGACACATGTAAATCCACTGTGTAATAGTCATATCTGCTAGCTGTGGAGCATAACACACAGACATTTACTGTTCTTGACATTAGCCCTCAGCATAAAGAATACACAAGAGAAAACACACTGTGTTCCTGTTTAAAATATGTAAGACATTTTGTCATAAATTTTCTTGGTTCAATGCAAGTAGAGATTCGTCTACAGCGTCTCTGGCAGATAATTTCAGATCATCCCCTCAGTTTGTGTTTATAGACAAAATTGTGTTGGTGTTGTATTGGAATGTACTTGTAGTGGAAATCAATGGGGCAAGATGTTACACAGGAACAAATACACACTGCAATATCTAAATTGCAGACAATATCAAAAAACAAGTTCCTTTCATAACATGGTGAACCCTGTAATTCTACTGTAAACCATAAGATCCCAAACCTTTTGTTGGTTATGAGAAACTTCCACCTATAGGAATAATGTCCCACCACTCAGGTTTACAGTGGACAACTTTTAAGCTTGAATCACATTTTAAGAACACATGTAAGTGTTCCATACATACAAGCTGGTTATTTCTGCTATTTAAAAATCTGTAATGTCTTGCCCCATAGACTTACATTGTTAGTATATTAACATAAATGCATTTTAAAAAAAAATAAGCAGTAAATTAAAATCAATACCGGTGGAGCTTAACTTTTGAACATGCCTTTAAAGATAATGTGTGTCATTTGTGGATGTCAAAGTAGGGCTGTCAATATAACCCAACAATTTTGTGTAAACAAATCTTTAATGTATAATGTACTTTGTTTATTCTTTAATGTATAACTATTTAAGAAATAGTTCACCCTCAAATTGTGGTTTGTTCTGAATTTGATTGCTAAATGGTTTGCTGTGGACTATAGGCCTGTAAAACACAATTCTTACCTGCACAATTTTTCTGCCAGTTTTCTCAATGGCCTTCAATGGATGGCTTTGATTCTATCTTCTATTCTAATCACACTTCCACACTTCCATAGACATTTGACTGATTGCCCTCTTTATTGTTATTACTTGATGTATGTTTCATTGTATTGTTCTGATTATGATCAACTATAATAGATACCCTCTGACCAGAGAGACGTTTTGTCCTGATACATTCCACCCCCATGTCATATTAAATCACATCTGTGAGCGTTTCTATCTTAGATTAATGCAGCAAGATAAAAACTCTGATAATCCTCTCTGAACAAGTGTAGGAGTGTGTCGATTGAGACACAAGCCATTTATCTGCATGGCATGCATGAGGGATAAGCTGCTTAGGAAGGGATACTGCCAGTCAGTTATTTAATGAAGTTCAGATTTGATACAATATATTTAATGCATTTGATAGGCTGCCAAAGGGACACCATAGATGGAGAGTGGAGTGTTTGCCCATGAGAGCTGAACTAATGGAGTGTAAAGCCGTGTGGCACTTACTTTCTGGCTAAACCATTTAGCCTGATTGTTTAAAGTCTTTAGCGTTACTCTGAAGATTTTCAAACGTTAAAGCACGAGTCTTTCACTCTGACAAATTGATTCATAAATAAACAGGCCTTTCTGTGCATATATGACAGCATTGATTGTATTTTGTACAAAATTAAATTATTGGGCCAATTACAAAACATTTTAAACTTGACTATCATTGACATTTTGGGGATAGACACGCTGGTTGAATAACGGTCCCATAAATTAAAGTCAGATAATCATTTACTGTAAATTTTACACTTAAGATTCCTGTTACCTACAAATTAGTTCAAATCCTTCAAACATGAGTGTTAAATATAAACCCTCTCTTTTATACAGAGTCTTTGGAGCATCTCACTGGCTGCATGTTATGAAGTTCTCATGTAGTTTCCCTGGATAACTGAGGAACACTGAGCAGTGAAATCCATCAGATTCCTGTTGTAAACGTGACGCTCAGGGTTTTTCCTCGGTGCAGAAAATCAGTGCAGCAGCTTAGACACATCAAACTGAGTGGAAGGCTAGAGAAACAAAGCAATTTGGAGGGAAAATACTCGCTGAGGACAGCTAATGGCCAGACATTAAGCCCAATTAAGTTTAATGTTAGTAGAGAGGGAAGATTTATGCAAATGCTTTGCAGTCAGGCATCTCTCCAACCAAGGCTGGAGCTGAGAGCTGCCGTGTTAGTGGTTCACTGTTAAAGGTTTGCAAAGGTAAACAAATATTGTATTTGCCACAATAAAATGATTCTCTCCTCCTACGGGCGGGTTCATTACTGTAATCTCTGCAAATTCATTACATTCAGGTTTGGTTTTGGCAGTGATGCAATAGTATCCCATTGCAACGCTATGCAATATATCTTCTGTTTATTTATGTTGCATAAAAGAACATTCTACATTTACTTGAGCATTATATTGAAATTTCCAGAAGAAATTGTGTCATCTGCATCTAATGCACATCAGATTTACATAAAACTCCAGATGCCCACAACTCATCAGGCAAAGGCTCTCATGCACCTGAGGGATTTAGAAACTGACTGCATCTGGGAAGAGACAAAAGTTGGACTGTTTACCTTTGCTGACTCTGGGCGAGATGTTACTAGAGAAAATGGCCCATCAATCAGAGCAGCTCTGGGCTCTAAAGCAGAGAAATGAGGCAGAGGAGACCGTGCCAGCAGCCATTTGCACTGTTGCATGATGGGAAAGCTTCCATGGCCTTTCTGAAACATCATTTGTGAACACAAAAGCTGACTGTCCCCTAAAAGTTGAAGTTTTGGAGCAAAACTGTGTGAAAGAGGTCTCGTCTATAATATTTGCTTCTTTCTACTGGTTGTATTTTTTATATGGGGACCTCTGGTTTCATATTGGATGAGATTAACTAGCAATGAAAACGTAAGCATCAGTAAAGTGGACTGAATTAATGGTTGTTGGTTGGAGGCTGCTGCCATGAGCCTCTGTTCTAATAATAGCTCATGTCAGTCAAACTTGTAGTTTGCACACTCTGCATACTGACAATCCAGACAAAAACAGAAAATGATTAATGTTCTGTCAAAGGTAATACAGGAGAAAAACTCTGTAGTTATTTTAGCATGTTATATTTGTGTTTGTGACACACTCGTGCACATTTATGTTTAGATGTATATGTGTGTATGCATTGTATTCCATATGTATGGAACTTATATTCCAAACACAATTACGTAAATTGAAACACTCTGAAACTTTGTCACTGATGTTTTTTTTTAATGTGTTCCAAATTCCTACAGTAGTGTTGTGAAAACTAGCCTGAAGTCATTAAAAATATACACACAAACTTATTATTTACTTTATCAGTTTACCTGTATTCACATCCCTGTGCCTCTGGTTGTCTGTTAACAGTCTAATTATATAAATTGGCATTTACATTGATTAGTTTTTATTCCTGTTTGAACAGTATCTGCTTATGAAAACAGTAGCTGTCTCCAGCTTTAATTACAGCTGTATGGTCCACAGCTGTAGCTTGAGATTACTGCACGCCCATATTGCTCAGAGAGCCCTGCTTTGATTCTGCACCGAGCCAGCTGAGCTCAGACTCACACATGTTGCTAAATGAACAGCCATGTGTTACATGCAAGTGTGACCTCTTAAAGTCGCTCCTCATCAACAACAAATCTGCCTGATTGATAACAGTTTCATGTCTGTTGCCATGCTAAAATAAACCACCTCAGACCAGCGTGGTGGTCTAGGGTTCAGGTCTAACTGGTGGATAACCATAGCTACCATTTACTGTTTAGCTTAACCAGCAATGTATGGCTGGTTAAAGGAGATACCAGCATGTCATACTTGATAGTTGAATGCTTGATAGCATTCTAAACAATATATACTTTATGCTGAAGACCAGGTACAGTAAACTGATCTTTCTTGACTGGAATCCCTCTACAATTTTCAATTTTAACAATCAGATAATTGAACCAAAATGGAGAGAACCAAAAACATTTAAAAGGTCACGAATCACTTGGATAGACAAGTTAAAACTTAATCTTTACAACTTTTTGACAACGATTGAATTTATTGAATTTGTGTTTCTGTATTGACTGGTGCTGGACACCAGTTTAATATTCTGGTTAATACTGTGTCACCTACTTGTGCTTTTTGCTGCTCTATTCCCTCCTGACATTTGTTTGTCACACCTGTTTTTATTCTTGAGTATTTACAGAGTACTGTGCATCACGCAACAGAGGACCTGAATAACAGTCACTTTTGCTTCATAAGAAATAAAGACTATAAACAATAAACTGCATATTTAAATTTTTTGTGGCTGTGATTTATGAAAGAATAGTTCATATAAGTCCAGTTTTAAAAGTTATTGCTTTTGATGTTGTCTGCTCTTATCAACAGTTCCCGTGTGGAGCAATTATTTTGATGTGATCTTTTTGTGGTGGAGGCAGATACGTTTCTGAGGATACGACTCATATTCCTCTTGTTTGAGGAACAAACGCATTATATGATAATGCAGCACAGGGCGAAACAACTCACTCTTTCGTCAAAATAAATATGACAGGAATGAAACAGGAAAAAAACAATCGGTTGCAATGCCACAGAATACAAATGCCCGCAGGGTAACGGGCTGTAATATTTTAACTAATGTGTCTTTCATTTTTTCCTGTGAGCTGAAATCTATCATCTGAGGCTTGTGAGAATTTCCTGCCTCAAAACTTTTGATGTTTAAAGTGACCTTTTCCCAGATGAATAATCTTTAAAGTGGTCTTAAAAGGCATAACTTTGAGAGATCAAAAGGTTCATTTTTAAAAGATTATGCTTTTAGAGATGCTGAGTTATTTGTAATCACCCCCTCCCCTTCATATCCCAGGCATCTTTAATAATTGCTGTTTTCTTGCAGGTTTACACAAGGTATGGAAAATGCTACACTTTCAATGGGAACAAAACAACCTCCAGGAAGACCAAACAGGGAGGAATGGGAAATGGGCTGGAGATTATGCTGGATATCCAACAGGATGAATATCTACCCATCTGGAAGGAGACAAGTCAGTTATAATGTCTTACACGATTTTCCTCCTTTTTGCCCAAAAGTTGCAAAAGTTCATATTTTCTGTTTAAAGTTTTCTGTCTCTACAATCTGTTTGGATAAACACTTTTAAATTCCGGGTTTATTGGTGATGTTGTGTTTTTCTCATTCGTATTGATGGAGGGATATGAGAGGCTTATCTTCAGTATCACATCTACGTTGTGCTCCCTGGTCTCATGCTCAGTCTCTCTCTCTCTCTCTTGTTTTGTGCAGATGAAACGTCTTTAGAGGCAGGAATACGTGTTCAGATCCACAGTCAGGATGAGCCGCCCTACATCCATCAGCTCGGATTTGGAGTCTCTCCAGGATTTCAGACATTTGTTTCCTGTCAGGAGCAGAGGGTATGACTCTTGCCTTAGATTGCTGGGCCTTAAACTTTTAAGGCCAGGCAAAGACTATTACTGGCACATGTGACATCATGTGCAAACACATATTTTTACTATATAGCAATTATTCACCAAACTGTTTGTTTCAATGTTCATTTTAATTTTCAGAAATTGTGAAATTGGAAATATTTACTATATTTACTAATACACTACATTCCAAAGCGTAATTAGAAAAAACAGTTCTTGTTATTTTGAAGTTAAAAAAATAATGTCATCAATAAACAAGACATAAACACGGCATAAATAAATATATGCACCAATAAACATGACAATTATTGCATGAGGGTTTTTTTTGCAATTATAAAACACATTAATACAGTTAAAGTGTCTGGCAGTAGGAAAGCTATCTTGCTTGCAACTGAATCACAAATCATGTATGTTTAATATCTGCAACTACTCAAATCAACCTAGCTGACTACCTAGCTAACCTATCCATGGGCTAACAAGATTTATGACTGTATTTTCTCTTCTCTTCTATTTCACATTATAACTTCTCCCTCTTTTTATTTCTCTCTCTCTCTCTCTCTCTCTCTCTCTGTAGTTGACCTACCTGCCCCAGCCTTGGGGGAACTGCCGCTCCACCAGTGAGCAGATGATCCCAGGTTACGATACCTACAGCATCAGCGCCTGCCGCCTGCGCTGCGAGACTCTTGAGGTTCTGCGCGAGTGCAAGTGCAGGATGGTGCACATGCCCGGTAACGCTACACTGCTGCATTCATTTCCCACTCCTGCATCCTAATCAGCGTGCTAATGTATTCTGCTAATTGCTAAAATGCTAAATGAATAAACTTTTCTCATCTAATTTGCTCCAAGCAGCGGAGCCGAAAGCTTAATGCACGTCTTCAAATTAACTTACTGTTTAGTCACACAATACGCAGAGCTTTGTTCGTTCACTTAGCGACTGGGGGGAAAATTAAGATAATTACTATCTGACAGGCTTCCCTCAAGGAGTGATATGATGAACCGCACCTGTTTATGTCTAACATTCCATGGAAACTCGTGTGGAACACCGCTTTCTGAGTTAATGTTGTCCCCTTAAAAGCTCCACCTCAGAAAAGCAACTTGTGAACTGAAGGATGCTCTATGTCCCCAGAAACCTCTTTTTTAATTATCTCCACCACACCTGAGTTGTTATAAGTGTAGCTTTTCTGAGCGTGTTTGACTATCAGTGGTCGAGTTTTAATGAAAGCTTCTCTCCTCTGCATTTCTCCCCTAATGTTTCAAAATCCATTTCCCATAATGCAAATTGAAAAGAGAGGCTTTTCCAAAAGCATGTACTCAAGAGCCATTTTCCCTTATGCGCTCCCAGTATTCCCTCCAACCACTTGTTCTTTTGATGGATGCGGGTGGTGTGTTGGACCTCCTGTGGCATTGTGTTGATGAGAATTGGGTTTTAAGACTTCAGAAGCATCTCGGGGAGGGTCTGGATCTGTCCATTTTGGGTGCAATTAGACTCAGACTGATGGTCACGAGAGAGGCATAAAAAAACGAAACTTCAGCCGTCACACGCTCATCTCCATCATTTCAGGATGAATAACATAGCAGAGCTGTGATTTCAGCGCCCTGCTTCTTTCTCTGCCTCTCAAGCCTTTTTCGTCCTCAGCTGGCAGTTAAAAAGTAGCAATCATTTTTGCTTTTGATTAATCAGAGTCATTATGTGTTTTGTTTCTCAGGAGATGCCGATATCTGTACTCCCAGCAAAATTAAATGTGTGGACAAAGCACTTGGTAAGCAAGCATTTTTCATTTTTCAACACCCCAGAGTGTAATGTCTCCGGAGGTACTGGCCACAAATAATTAAATACTAGATAAACAGACATTTTGTGTGCGTGGCGCGGCGTGGGGGTCGGTCAGGGTGGGCGGCACAGAATTACACCGGTGATTATTTCTCTTTCATGAGAGCTGTAGACGCAGTTCATGAATGAGAATTATGTTTCCACTGGTTCCATCGCAGAACCTTGGCATACTTTACCTCACAGCAGTATCCCTGCAGTGCCTTAGCCTCTGATATCCTCTCAGCATTATCACATGCTGAAGGTGTCTTGTTCCACTGATTTTATGATGCTCGTAAATGGGGCGGCTCATGAAAAATGGGTGATGAGAGATGTATCGTTACAATTATGATAGTCCTTACCTAATAAACCAGAAATGTAATTATCTCTCCAGTCAAAAAGAATCCTGACCCCATTTAATGGGTAGTTGAACTAAATTCAGATATATTTTCTCAACGTATGTTCACTGTATTGGTCTATTCAAATATTATAACTAAGCCATTTACTTTTGACAGATATATATACATATATACTGTAGTTGCATTGTATGGTAAAATTGGTGGAACTGGTCTTTTCTTACCCTGTAGCTCAATTAGAAGGGCAATGTGTTAAGGTTGGGGGTTCAATTTATAGGGAACACACACTGAAAAAATGTATACCTTGAATGCACTGTAATTCACTTTGGATAAATGCGTCTGCCAAAAGCATAAATGTAAATTCATTTCAAGCAGTCATATCTACACATACAAATAAAAACATTTGACATTTATAAAAATATATATAACATTGATAGTTAAGCATAACATTAATGCTACTTTTCTCAGGCAAGTTGAGTGTGTGTGTCTGGTTATGTGTGTGTGTGTTCTCTCCTGGATGCCCTTCAGAAACCAAATTAAATCTGAACAACATGCTGAGTGTGTTTCAAGCATCTTATGAACGATTATTTAGCGCTGGTGTAATCTCTCCACATTAGTTTGATGAATGAAGAATATATGTGCAGGTGTGGGCCAGAGCACCTGCTCTCTCTCTCTCTCTCTCACACACACACACACACACACACACACACATGCACGCACATGCACATCTGATCTCTTCTGGATCTTCTGCTCTGATGATCTCTGTGTGTGTTCCAGCATTATTACAGAAGAGTTCTGGTGACTCCTGCTTCTGTGAAACTCCCTGTAACCTCACACGCTACGGTAAAGAACTTTCCATGGTTAAAATCCCCAGCAAGGGCTCTGCTCGCTACCTGTCCAGGAAATACCACAAGTCAGAGGAATATATCAGGTGTGTGTGCCTTTCCACCTTTAATATAACTACAATAGGTTCTGTACTAAACAAGTATTATAATATCAATAGTAATAATTTCAAAAGCGTAAAATAAAAAGAACAGTAATGTAGTTTTTCCTAAATTATTTTTCTAATACAAGTTTTAATTTTAAAAGTTATTTAATTCATATGAACATATGAGATTCATATGAGTCTCTATTTCATGAACATGAATGTGGTGTTTCATTTAATTAACATAAATTGAAAGTGTTCTGAAAAGCATCTGTAGCATAAATTTGTCATATCCTAAACTTTCTAAATAAATTACATTTTAAATTAAAAGTTTTAATGTGGCCTCTGACTTTATAGTCACTGTATGATATCAATAAAGATATTTTAATGTTACTATTAAATTACTGCTTAATTAAATTTTGTTGTTCTTGTATTTTAGAGATAATTTCCTTGTTTTGGACGTATTCTTTGAAGCTCTAAACTATGAAACAATAGAACAGAAAAAAGCATACGATGTTGCAGGATTGTTAGGTGAGTTCTTTCATTATAATTAAGTGGAACAGCATGTCTGTGCTTAAAAATGCCTGTGCAGTCTGACCTGTATAACAGAGATCAAACTTTGGTTGTTTTGTTCTGTCTTTCAGGGGACATTGGGGGACAAATGGGTCTTTTTATAGGGGCCAGTGTCCTCACCATCTTGGAGATTCTGGACTACGTATATGAGGTAACTGTGTATTGTTTTGGCTCTGTGTGTTTGTTCAGCATGCATTAATTTTTAATCAATAGTTGTTGTAAGACGCCCTGCAGCATCTTTAGTCTTTTTCTACCTTCTAAAGAGTGTTTCTGGACGCATTAGACCAGCCCTGGGAGCTGAGCAGCAGAAGAGCTGAGGCTGCAAAACTGAGTTTATACCCCTCATTTGTCCTTCTTTCCCTTCTGCCCTTTTTCTCTCTTCTCTTTCTTAGGTGATCAAACATAGACTAGAGCGTTTGCTCAGGCCACAAAGAGAAGACAAGAAACAAACCCAACAGCAGCAACAGGCCAGCACAGTTGCCACAGTAAATCTTGAGGAAATGAAAGCTAAGGTGAGCCAATCTCAAGAGGGCTAGCCTACTCTTATATTAACTCTGGGAATAGATACAGTACAGAGAGATATTAAACATCAACAGCAGAACTTTGAGCCATCTGCATAGATGGAGGCTGTGTCCACATTTGTATTCTGTTATATCATGTTGTAGGTTTCATGAAAAAAGTTTTAAAGAGAGAGATGGAATGGTTTAATTTAGTGGCTAACAGCAGTTGCTTACAGTACCTTTAATAAACAGTGAACAACTTACTGTAACGATATGAAATATAGTTTCAGTGAAGAATATTTTAATTCTGGTAATTCTTATGCATTTGAATGGAAGCAACAAACCATTAGGCTGGGCTACAAGGCTAGGTTCTTAATTTTTACCATGGTTGAGGGTGTTAAATTACAGTAAAATTACTGTAACATAAGGTCTCGGGTGGGTTTTTGCACAGATTAAACACTAAGTCACAGTGTGTCACAGATATTTTATACAGTATAAAAGCATAAGATGTTAAAATTAAAACATTCTTGTGGAAAGCATGTGACTGTTGTTCCCTATAGGATTCTGGTGAGATGAGTCGGAGCCATTCCGAGGGTGCGTACGCCAACACCGTCCTCCCGAATCACCATCATCACCATCGCACCCATCACAGAGTGTTTGAAGACTTTGCTTGCTAGGAACCTGTCTGGCAGATCCAGTGCTGTTGACATCTAAAGAAAGAGTTTCTCTGTGCTGAGTTTGGGCTCAGTGATAGACCCTCAGACCTCAGTGCTTCTCTTTTGCTGTCACCAGTTAAAGCTACAGCCAAAGTCGAACTCTAAACCCTTGCTTCTAACCGAATGCAGGTGCAGACCGGACTCCACATTGTGGTTCAGCAGGAGACCTGTCTGAGACCCCTTCCTCTGCCCTCCTATCACAGGAAGTGACATCACTGGCAACTCTCAGATTTCTACCCTGAATACTTTGGTACTGGGCATCTATAATATGAAAGCATAGACTGCATGACATTTAGATCAAGTTTATACTTCAGGTCCTGTTTGAAGCATTACATTCCTACTTTATATTTTGTCAACTGTTAGAGTTTTATTCTGTGAATTCTCATCTTGTGAAATATTATAATTCAGATCAGTCTACAAATGTAAATGATATATTTGAATCATGGCTATTAACCCTTTAGAATCCAGAGGGTACAGGCAATGTTTTCACTCTGGTAAACACTTACAAAATAAATGAGGAGGGCGTAGAATAGTGTAAGTCAGAAAAAGAAAAGCGTGTCCAATTGCTGTTGGGTATGTCTGGTAAATATGTTTTTATCTCAAAAGCTTTATGATTCTTTAACTTAAGGTATATTGAATAGTCCACTAATTTTGTAATGTTATTTATAGAGACGTAACGTGTGAGTGGTAATGGGTGTCATTAGCAGCAACAACATAATCTTTTTGTAAGTTGACTTCTCACTGGAGAATATGTACAGTACAGCCAACCAATCCAAGATGGTGACACTGTTGCCATATGAAAAAGGTTAATTTCATCTGTCTAACTGTTGATGGAGTCAGTTTCACAGACCTCCCAAAACGGTTTAATAAAACAGCACTTATGTTCCCAGTTTTACTTATAAATGAGGCAGAGTCAAACGGACCCACAGAGAATGATAAACTTGTTTGCTCAACACACTCTTTTAAACTATGTGTAATCTGATGCCTCACAGTCTCTGACTAGATGTTTGAAAGCTGGTCGATGAGTTTCACTCAATATTTTTAGCACTGAAATGTCTAGCAGTATTTCTGACATAAAAACATTTCAATCAGACGTCCTGTTTATGAAATTAATAATTTACTTTTTCCATGTTACCCGCAGGCATAACCATGCCATTCATGAATCTAGAGTTATAAATATAGCCACTATTACCAAGAGTCAACTGTGTAGCACCCTGAAAATTTCCATTCTATGCACAATAATAATAGTTGCCCTTTTTTCTTTAAAATTATGTTTAAGTTTAGCAAGAAAACATTGTCGCTAGTCATGCAAACTGGCCACTTTAACCATAGCAAAGTCTACCAGTCTAGACAAACAAATTATTCTGTAATCAAATGTATGAAGTGCAGTTCTGGAGATAGTTTGTTTCACTCATGTCAAAAATGTTATGTTGTTATGAGATTAATGGTTGTTCTAAATTATTCTAATATGTGTAAGAATTTATTATTTAAAAACCAGAGTTCAGAGATAGAGTTCGGTATTATTTATATGTAAATTTCTCTACTACTAAATGTGCTGTATTGATTTTTATTTTGATCCATTTCTTTCCCATGTTAAATGATATATTTTACCTGGGCAATGTGGCAGTACTACAGAATTGTATGTCATTGACACAGAACTACATATCTGCTCTTTTGATTAGATTTAATCGGCAAGAAAGATTTTGCATATTGCAATGCAAATGTCATTTTTGGGATATCAAAACCATGCATACATAGTCCTTCCATTTAAAAGTAATCATGGCTAATATGGGTTTTTAATATTCAAAAAAAACTTTATCACAGTGACATTTTTAAAGGTTCCCTGAGCCTTAATGGTACCCTGAGCCAGTTATGCATAATAATGCAGTTTACTGTCATAAATAACTCTAGGCAGTGAATGCAAAACAGCTGACATGCCAGTGCATGTCAAAGAACTGTAGTGGAACAAATCACTCAGATTTGATTTGGCATTATCTGTCAGCCTCATGCACTTGTACAGTCACATATTTCTGTATTTGTTGCCTATCTAACATGTGCAGAACTCTCCAAATGTTGAAATGCAGTTGCGTTTGCACAGACTCAAAGGTCCTTTTATATGGGGGACCCTCTTTCATAGTCCCTGGCATTAGTATTAAACAGTGTTTTCAATCAAGTACATGACAGTATTTTTTGTTGTTTAGTGAGCAGATCTTTGTAATTGGAAAATGTTGAAACTTTTCTTTAAAATTGCACTACCTAACAAAATCAGAACTGCTGTTTAAGGTTTCGCCTTTACAATCATTTAAATTCCCAGTACAGATTAAATGAATTCCTCCTCCTGATAATATTTAATCTTCAGACTCCAGTTCAGTCCTCAGCTCTACGTGTGAATGTTTAAAACTGTTACAGCTTTAACTTTTATGCTGTTCATTTCCACCTTTTCTGGCGGCCGGACCACCATTTAGTGCCGAGAGGGGGCCATAAAACCAGGCTCTGAAGCAGCATCTAACATAAACAGACTGTAGAGATTTCCACACGATTAAAGGCATCAAGACTAATCAGGCTAATTATTCATTACACTCCACAGCCTAATGGACTGTGCACAAGACTACAGAGAACACATAATACAGTTTGTACAAAGGTCTGCTGTTATGACCGTGGTTTCCTTTAGAACACATTTTATAAATGTAACGATGGTACGTACTGCAGTCCAATAATAAAATCTTGATAAATTAACTGCTTTGCCTCTGTTCATTTCACATTAATAAGATAAATGCTTTCACACCATGCGCTCTACAGTTTCTTTGATATCAAATGGTCCCACAGAGCAACAGGACAAAAAGAAGCCAGAATGGGTTTCCACTGTGTGTTAATATAATCACAGTTTGTGTTTTCACAAGGATGACAGATATTGTCCGTAGAAACCTGGAACTTTACTTAAAATGGAAAAGATTGAAAAATATATAGAAATGTTTAAAAAATGCTGAATGAATATTTTAGAATGAAAATGTTACCTTTAAGTTGTAACAACAACACAATGCCCAAAATAAATGTAATACAAATATATATATTTAATAAGTGTCCCCAAGGCCAGTTTTCCATATTAATGTGTCTGTATCTACAGTGCAGTGCAGGCCTTTAAAAAAATTGTGCTGAATGATGTAAATTATTAAATGTCATTAGAGCTGTATAGGAAATAGCCGAACGATTTGCTATAGAAAAGTTCAGATGGAGCACAACTTCAGAATAAAATGGGTCCTGTATAATTAGATCCTGCTGACTTCAGCTGACTGGTGCTTTTAAGGCCCAAAGACAGCATGTGTGGTTAAGAACACAAGGGACATTTAAACAGAGGTGAACAAGCAATAAACTGTGTTCATAAAATGCTTTAAAATTTACAGCTTCTCATTAAGACTGACATTTAATCTGGATCCTATTGGATAGTCTTTGATTTATGCTGCCGTGACCCAGAAATAAATGCCAACGCAAACACAATATACACAGATATTCAGATACACTCCTTGAGAGTCACATGCAGAGGTCCAGCCTTGCTCTCACACACCTGCCTGTAATTGTCCAGGTAAGCCTGAAGAAATTGTTCAGATGTGGTAAATTAAGGCTGGAGCTGAACTTTGCAGGACAATATCCTATTAGGAGCTAATCTGAACCCTGTACCCTTGTTGTTTATGTAGAAAAACGAGTTGATAAACATGTTTTTCTGAGTCAATATAAAGTCTTTATTAAACATTTTGTACAACAGTATTACAAAAAATTATGATAACTTTATAGAGGACATTTTGACTATAAAGGAAATTACTAACAAAGGTGAGAATAAGAAACCTTTGAGAGCAGGGAGGAATCCCATGATCCTTTGCTGACCCCTAAAGGCCAGTAGCGGCTTCAGTCTTCTCTCGACTTGATACACAGTCCTTTCACATTTATAAAAACACATCAAGTTGTAAAACCTACCTCACAGCTCTTTATACAGGTTGTTTGTGTAAGTTTATGACTGCTTGAAATTAAAATATCTTAACCCAACCTCTGGTAAATACAGGAACACAAACCCAAAAAAGGGGATTCAAAAACATTCAAACAAGCTTCGTTCACTCAACAAATAAACACACCTCTGAATAATCTTACTGTACATAGCCTAAAAGTGTTGCCACAGAAACATCATGTTTCATAAACGGTGGCACGTAACAGAGGGTCTCAAATGCATTTTACAGATTTATTTTTGGAAAGTATTTCAAACAATATGCATGAAACACATTTGGACTGTTTCCATCAGCAGGCTTCAAGCAGACTCAAGTGTTGCACTCCTTAGCACCATGTACCGCTCCTAAAATAGTTATTGTAAAAACATATGAAAATGGAACAGA
Source organism: Yasuhikotakia modesta (assembly GCA_036877545.1). Taxonomy (NCBI): domain Eukaryota; kingdom Metazoa; phylum Chordata; class Actinopteri; order Cypriniformes; family Botiidae; genus Yasuhikotakia; species Yasuhikotakia modesta. Next base: position 49,906 of record JBAJNP010002140.1, read on the forward strand.
GACAATGAAATGCTCTGACATAAGGCAAAAGACATCCAATGAAATTGTTAGTGCAGGATTTCTCCAGACTTTATCTGAAAAATATCTTTGAGGCTTTTTTAATATTCACATTCAGATATTTTAACATTCATGCTCTGCTCTAAATAAATACAAGTATAAATTGTACAAATATCCTAGACACATACTAGACAAAATTATAGTTTGTTGACATTTGTTATTTGGCATTATGACATTTTGTTTATCTTCATAAATATACAGTATATGACAGTATTTTAATGAAATAGCAACACAGTGTAAAAAACTGTTTGGTGTATGACCGATTTATAGTAATGAACTATTAAACAACCGGTTTTAAACCATGTTGTCTAAATGACAAACACAGAAAATCATAATGCCTTTGTTACTTTTATATACTTATATAAACTTACATAATATTACTTATATATAATGTTACTTATACAATATATATTTAAATATGTAATTTCAGTCTTTATGGTATATACAGCAGTGTTCAGTATTTGACTCCACAGAGCAAATCTTCCTAAAGGATCAGCGTTCAGATTGATGTGGAGTTCTCAGCTCTCAGTAATCTCTCCATCTTTGAGTTTTGGGTTTAAGTACTGTTGCCCTGCTCCTGTTCAAACAGCAGCATGGCAAGCTGAGAGCGTGACCCAAGGCTGTCCAGGGTGCTCTGTACACACCTCTGATAGATATCTTCTCTCTGCCACAGGGCACTGCGGTTGCCATCAGAAGCCACCATGCTGACATTTTTAATCTCAGCCTGGTAAAAGCAAAGAACAAAGTGTGTGATTTTATCAAGCTTTCTTCAAAGCCCAGCAATGATTTTTAAAGCCTTTTAAAACTATTTGATGAGCAGGTTATTATCAATGTGTGAAAATTATTAACACCACATAATAACCAAACTACTTACAAAGTTATCTACAATTACAAACTGAAATACTGCAATTTCACACACACTTTAATGGACAGATAAATATAACAGCACATTTTAGTACAATTTTATAAAACTCTATATCCTAATGGATTATCTGCATGGAAATGCTAACAGCCACACACCTATGGGAAAATCAATTGTTGTAATGAGCTGTAAGAATTGTTTATAGAATGTGGTCTTTAAACACAAATGTGGTTGTTCCTGGTCCAGCAGTAAACAGCAAGAGGCTGTGAATCTTACAGCCTTGGTACTTCCTGCAGTTTAATCATGTAAGTAAAAGCCCAGTGCTGAGCTTTATGTAGATGTGTAATGGCCAGTGAGGCACAGTTAATAAGCACATGAGGCGATTAGACTGCTGTTAGAGAAGAGTGAATGTTACCTGATCAAGGTGTTCCCTGTCATTTACATTGTTTTAAACAAAGTCTCTGTCACATAACAGTAAGTTACAGACAACGGCTGACTACATTATTTATTATATATAGTATTATTTCTGTGATATAACACAGAATTATACAGTATAG
>JBAJNP010002141.1:0-51380 GCA_036877545.1 Yasuhikotakia modesta
TTTACAAGGTGTGCATGTGTTTACACGCACACGTGTGCATGCGTTTACAAGGTGTGCATGTGTTTACAAGGTGTGCATGCGTTTACAAGGTGTGCATGCGTTTGTGCATGTGTTTACACGCACACGTGTGCATGTGTTTACAAGGTGTGCATGCGTTTACAAGGTGTTCATGTGTTTACAAGCACACGTGTTCATGCGTTTACAAGGTGTTCATGCGTTTCACTGTAGCGGATGCAACGCGACATTCAGTCATAAACACTCGGTTCATTAGGCGGTCGAGGCTGCGCGTTACCCGCTGCATTGAACACCCTCTGCCCGCGTCGCCCGGTCCCCTCACGCACCCTCTCTGAACCAGAAAGCCCAATTACATTTCATGACTGTGCATATTTGCGCTTCCCGTTTTCATTTATTACAAAGGCTATTCATTAATCTACCTTTTTCCCAAAGAATGGATTTTCATTTTACTGAGGTGTGACAGATATTGAGGTGAATTTACCAAGACCTGCTTAATTAAATGAGCAGTAAAACGCGCAGGGAATATATTGTTCCCTTTTTATCCGCATCTGATAAGGGCTGGTGCTGTTGGGGGGGATATACGGGCACTTTCTATCCGTTTCAGGTACAATATTACACCACAAATAAATATAAGTGCTGAAACTCAGTGAGAAAGTTGGCTGCTGCGAATAAAGGCTCTCAGTAAATGGAAGCATAGCAGGAACAACTAAACAACATGCAGCATTCAGCAGATGCAGAACCATGCGCACCAATAGCGCACTTCTGAAACAGCGCGGTGAACCCCAAACCAGACGCAACCAGAGGTTGAATTGGCATCTTGGAAGCGAGGGAACCCTAAAATTTCATAATTCAGTAAGTGTAGAAAAGCCATGACGTCACACTACAAAAAAAAACACACGCACAAAAATTGTTCATGTTGTGCGTAAAAATCAGGCGCAATTGGAAACGCATTTGGATGCGTTTAATGTTTAACTCTTCCAGAAGAAAGCGTGAGCTATGGTGCGAGGGATCGGAGAGCACTGTACTGAAATACTGCACTGGATCAATCCAAAAACGGAATGGATCGACAAAGACCAGCATTAAATCAAAGGCAGCTGAATGCGTTATAAATCATCCCACCTTAATTTAAATCCTGCATGAGAACAAGGACCCTGGAGCGGCCGCGCTATAGTGCACCGACTGAAGCGCCCTGCTGGCCCACAGCAAGCCTTTTTAAACCAGTCACAGGAAAGAATGGAGAGCTCAATAGAGGACTGACTATGTGTGTGTGGCCTTCCTGTTATGAACAGTGTGCAGTTTGTTGATCCCCATTACTGTGATTTATAGCATCACAAAGCAACGCTCCTCTAAGGCTGCATTTGTTAAACAGTGTGCAGGTCTGTACGTCTGCATATGGGAATCAATTCGGAACAGATTTGTAAGTATGTGTGCAGGTGTAAAGACGTTCCCATGGCTGCCACGAGCGTTTCACGCTGTCAGAAGATCCTGGGGGAAAATCCTATCAAAAATAGCCCAATGAAATAAAGTTCTGCACCGTCCAACAGTCTCTGAACAGCACTGAACAGAACTCAGGTCAGAGGTGTATTCAGTCCTGTCATGTTCAATGTCACCTTTAAGGAGTGTGATAAGGTAATTTGTGGTCCTTATTAATAATGCATGTGGAGGGAAAAGACTATGGCTCTCTTTACTGAATTCTCACTGTTGCCTCGTGGTTGACAAGTCTGGTTATTGAATGAAAGGAAAAAGTGGCCACACCTCCTAATCTTATTTTGTGTCTTGGAGCTATTTATAAATAACAAAGATCCACTGCTGTCGATTAACAAGACAACAACATTGTTTTGTTTGTTTGATTGACAAACACTCCCACAAACCTGCCATTTATTCACAATATCTTCTATATTCTGGGCAAGCCACAAATGTTTTACCTTAAACTGATCCCAAGATGATTAAGCTGAGAAAAAATGTAATTAAACTAAAAGGTTATCAGGTTTAAGCTTTAAGAAATAATACTAATTTAAATATGCTGCTCCATTCGAGTGCAGAACTGCCTTGCAAGACCTCAAAATTTAGTAAATAACCAGTGAACTAATCTGTAGCTATTTCAGAAGATGGGTCTGAAAGGTTCATAGCTTTTGTGGTAAATTGGATACTTTATACCAAAACAAAGCCTCTACATTACTCAAGGTTTTGACCGATCCACCCTGTTACCAGGTTGTGTCATAGAGAGGCTGTGAGTTATTCAAAGCCAATAGGTGCTGAGAAAGTGGCCAACAGTACAGCTGAAATTTGCCATGTCATCTCCAGGGTCCTGTTTACTCTGTAAATTGGCCTTTGAGAGGACAGAAGGCATCCAGCTAGCCTAGTTAAAGTGATGGACGTGACTCTGGTGCATCGATTTTCCCTGTGTCTGTACACTCTCTCCATCCAGCCAACCAGCATGCAAGAAACACCAAGGTGACTTCTCATGGGATCATGCTGCCCCTCTCGAACCCCTAACCTTTGGTCTAAAGTGTGACTAAAGTGCTACAAAGCTACAACAGCTTAAAATATATACAACTGACCATAACTTTCAGAAGTCAGTTTAACACCTGAAGACCTGCTTCGGACTTTTCTGTTGGGCTGGTGAAAACAAAATCGCTCCTCACGTTTCTGCCCTCGATCCTGTCAGGTGGCCATCAAAAACCATCCAGTCTGATGACTAATGATCTCTATTATTCCTTACAAATCTCATTCCACAGTACCTCCGGAAGAGCGGGATACTTAAGTTAATTAGCTGAACTTAATTAGGCTGTTTAGCGGGTCAGTCTGTCATGGCTCTGACTGATGACTGATGCACTTGCAAAAGTAATCGACCCCAGAACCAGAGACTCATCAACAAATCAAACGCTAACAATCACCTCACAAATAGTGGTGTAATATTTTACACATAATATGTAAATAGGAATGCAAAAAGCTCCGGGGAAAAGAAAACAAACAAACAAACAAACAAACAAACAGAAAAGTGTCACTAAATTAAAACAGTTCAGAAATAAACCTCAAGTTCAGAAACTAGCCTGTTTAAAAATCCCATATCCGCAAGACATAAATGCATTTGTGTAATAATTGCTGCAAAAACAAGGACTTCGAGCCAAACTGTTGTAAGTTACTGAAATAACATCTCAAAAAAAGCGTTTAGCGTCACTGTCCGAGCGGAGTGGCATTTTCAAACACACCACAGATCTGCTGGGACGTTTTATCATGGGAGTGAGTGGCGGTGACAAGCGGGTGTAAATAAAACTCAAACAAGCTCCTTTCCAGCACCTAACGGGCTTTTGAACTAAAGGCCATCCGTATATTATGGCAGGACTGTCATTTTATTACCCGAATCAATTCGGCAGGGCTCTGAGGTGACAGTAGAGGGATGTAGCCTCCGTCAGCCGTGGGTTATCTAACGCACACAGGCAGGGAAATACACAGGCTGCGTAATGAACTCAACTCTAGCTAATAAAGCTTTTATTTCTGGGCTACGTATGAACTGATTGTAGCATCGGCCGTGTATGCCTGCGTGCTCATAAATTATTAAAATTAGCTTTTTTCCTCCACCCTGTTTTGGAGGCAGGAAGACTAAGGCAAATGCAATTAAGTAAGTTAATAATACAAATGTCTTGACATGACAAATCGTCCACCAAGAAACAACCTTTAAAAAGGCTTTTAAAAAGTGTGAGAAATTCACAAAGACACAGACAGGGGTATCTCTTAGCCTCAAATCAACAACCTCAACACATGAGGATCAGCCTCATGTATAACAGTTTGAGGTCTGCAGTGAGTTAAAAAACATGCAAGGATGGAAAAACTATTGTCTTTCTGGTCATCACTGGAGACATCACATTTATCACATTTGCTAGAGACAACACAAACACAAAATGATGGTATTAGAAGAAACAAAAAATCCTTAAAGGACAACAGAAACCAGGCAGCGAGGATGAGATAAGACAACAGGTCCTACTAAAATCACCCACAATATGAGGGAGAAAGACTGAGAGAGGTTTGTGGCCTAAATGTGTGTGTGTGTGTTATTAAACAGGGCGGCTTCTCTGTTAGTCCCTGGAGAGAGGCTGGTCTCACGGCTGGCTGTCACTGAACACGTTCTGAAGGCAAAGACTTGTTTAATCCCTGTGGCCCCGGTGGACCACCCACCGTCTAAAGCCCTTTTCTCCGTCACCATTTGCTGTTCTTTCATTGCTTTTCTTCTAAACGGACAAGCTCTCATTTTGCAACAGCAGGTGACCGATCTCCAGCTTTTCTTCTACGCTTTTGGATAAAAATATCCTATTTAAAAGACATACACAGCACACACACACACACAAAGGGGGTCTTGCTGACAGAACACAAGTCTTAATCAGTCGATTTTATGAGTATGAGATTAGGCAGTTTTAAATGTATTTTAAAACAAAGGTGTCAGTCGACAGACTGAGAGCACTTTTTATCTGTGAAACTTTTAAATAGACTAAAGTAATTTCTGTTAAATGAATGTTTTACATACATTTCCATATAAGAAGCCTGTGGGAAAATTGTATTTCTGAGAGGAATGTTGTAATGAAATCCTTACGTTCCACTAAATGTTCCAGATTTTTTCCTTAAAAACAAAGAGACAGTTGCTGACTGTGTTCAGAACAAAGAGAATGAAGCTAATGTGGACAATATAAACAAAAAAAAAAACAGATTTCAAATTGAAATCTTAACCGATTGAGAGAACCAGAAGATCTTGGGCAAAAGTCTCAATTCAATCTCCATTTATGCTTTTTCTGTCTAGGAGAAACAACTGAGACATTAAAGAGATCTTGCCATGTTAAAACTTTCCCAATAGGAAAGAAAAAAGTTAGTTACAAATCAACATATGACTAAGGCTTTACGCATGACCAAGACCCTGCAGTTATGTTTTATCTTAACATCTCTGCGCACAGATATTAAGATACAGTAAATGGCAGACAACTGCATCTTGCATTCGATTATGCTCTTTGCTTTAACCTTTTAATTTGAATCCTGAGCAATATTTCCGCCAAGCAGTCAGGCCACTGTATTTTTTCATCTTGTATATTCTCCCCAGCAAACATCAATTAACTCCCATTTTCCATCCACTAAAGTCTGGCTAGCTGGACTCTCCATTTAAGATAAATTGAAAAGCACATGCATTTATTAACTTAAGTAGGTTTCCAGGAAAACACACACTGCCTTTGATTGCACCGTAATGCAATAAGAAAAAGAAATGAAACATTTGGGAGAATGTGAAAGCACTTGTTTTACAAAAATAATATTAAAATATCTATGTAGGACAAGGTCTAAATCAACAGTATTTGTTTAGGTAAGGGAAAAATAACAGCTGCTGTCAAGTTTGAAGCATGTTTTTAGACATTAAAGGATTCTAAATGACACATGTCTGAAGTTTAAACAGGAAAATCAAATAAAACTGAGTTGTTACAGAAAGAACTTGGATGCTGTTTTTTTAACATTAACCAGTGAAGGTGGCCAAACTAAGTACAGTCAAGAAATCGCTTAATTCTAAATGGAAAGACATAATGGTTTGAGAAACATCCGGACAGCAAGACCAGGCAGCACACACACCACACAACAACTCTACTAACATAAAGCCCAAGAGACGCAACTCACAATAGTAACCAAGTTAAAAGTGTGACAGTCAACCACCCTGAAGGGCACTAAGCTTGTCGCAATGCATTCTGGGATAGCCTTTCCCACAATAAGGTGCCACCTTAGAATTTGCCCTAAATATCCACAATGCCTTAAAACACTGTTTACACAATTTAGACAGCTCACTAGGTTTTAGAGTTTCACATCTGAAAAATAAATGTGATACATTAAAACCAGATATTGCTACACTACCAATTTAATCACCCATCCGTCTCCCATACTTGACAGAATGCTGGGAAAATCCGAGAACATGCCAGAAGCAAGCGGAGAGGGAATTCTTACGACACTCCTGTCTACTCCTGCTGACTCTCACCTTCGATGAGGAGTTGTCACATTCCTGACAGATCCATCCGTAGCCTGTTTGTTTGGGTGACTTTTTCAGAGGAGGGTCCAGACAGCCAAAGTGGTAACAGAGTCGACACTCATCACACCTGCAAAGGAAACAGGCAGCAATATGAGAATGCATTAAAATGCAGCCACCATCACACTCTCCTATATAGTGCCAGGGGGCCAGTATGGCCCTAACCAGGGAAGTAAGATAAATGATGACAGAGCCATTTGCTGTCAGGTAACAGATGCTTAATAGATTCAAAACACGCGGCCACACAACCTCTTACACGGCCTTGTACAGCCACCATAAAACACGCTGCTGGATTGGTCCTGCTGAAATGAGTTTCAGCTCATCCTGTCCATAAATCTCTAAAGGATTTTTACCTCAGAGTCACGGTGTCAAGAAAGAGACTGAATAGTGACTTTGCTTATAGGTTGGCTCAGAAACTACATCCAGATATACAATTTTAGGTAAATGCCACTCAAAGCACAAATCACAACAAAATAGTTTCCTGTGAGACCTGTTGTGTTACATAAACAATCGTTACAATATTTACAGCACAAAGCATATATTGTCATTATTGTGTTTTAAACAAAGTTTTTATATAGTAAAGTTATTTACAATAACTACAAACATTTTGTCCCAAACTAGCCAGCCAGCAATTTTTATTTGCATAGTTTATTATTTTTTTAATTTACCTTTTAATATGAAATTATATTTGATGTTTAACACTACATTTTTTTATTTGGTAAGAGAGTAAAAAACAAACAAACAAATGTATGCAATATTAATCTTGAGCTCTCAAAGCTAATGAACATTTTCCAAAGTTTAACAAGAAAAACCAAATAACTTTCAAGAAACACAAATATTTTCTTTTGTTAGATTATTTCAAGGAACATAAAGTGCATGAATCTGCTTTTATTTAACATTTATAAGGTGCCATAGCTACGGACAAACATGCCCTTCATCCTGCAGTCCATCGCTCCTCTTCTTCCTGTCCATAATTAACTAATTATGTTGTAATCAATAAAGCAGATTCTGATTTGGCAACATAAACCAGATAAAGACGATAAGAGCCAGGAAGGTCAATAGGCCACGCCCACATTCTCATCTTCATTATGAGATGAAGAGGCATGGCGGCCTTATCAGAAAATCCTCAAGTTAATGAAAGAGAGGATGAGAAGGAGAAATAGAAAGAAACAGATGCCATTTTTGTGGAGGCAGGTAGACAAAAAAGAATATCAGAAAAGAGGAGGCTGGGTTGTTCATGGTGTCACTGAACCAGTGCCGTGTGACGCGGGAGCCCTTTTCAAACTCAGCATTTGAAATCTGTGATGGGCCTAATTAAAGGAATTGTGGGATACGGCTCAGTGCTAATGAGCCTTATGTCTTATGCTTAAGACACCTGTACACCTCCTGTCAGAACCAAACCGCTGCAATGCTGGAAAAGTCTCAACCGATCAAATTAATACGGTTTCTCTGGCCATTAATACTGCATATAATTGGCACAAATGCGCTTGTTTTCTGCTTTATTACATCCTAATGAAAAAACACAGGACGGAGTGACATCTGACAGGTTTACATCCAATCAAGAGTTGATCTGAAGATCAGAAAGCTAACAGCGATGCTTCTCATTTGAAGCAGAATAACACAGTGTTAGGCTAAACATACTTCACATTGTTTCTGACCGAGCAACCAGATAAACTTTTGAAGTCCTTCAGGAAAACCTTCAAGGTGCCTTTGCAGTAGGGAATGAGCAGACTTTAACCTGTGGTTACTATGCCAACCTATTATTTCCCCCACAAAACAAAGCAGCCAAAGACAAAGCAGCCAAAGACAAATGCTTCCCAGAATTCCTACTAAAACTACTGTGGAACCTACTGGGATAACACACAAAACATACCACAGATCTGAAATAAGATCCCTATACTGTCAGCTATATTCTTTAAAAAATAAGAAAATATGCAAGTCATGCAACACAAAAATCTTGCTCTATTACATGAAATACACATTAAATGTGTTAATTTTCTTTGTCAACAAACACCTCATCTCCTTATCCAAAGTGCTACTGTAGCAGCAGACATTTCACAAGCTCATTTGAACTGCCTACTGCTTGTGCCTCGGCATGCAAGGCTCCCGTTTCTAATCCAGATATTTATTGTGACAGAGCAATGTGAAAAAGTCTTGCCCTCGGCGACAGACTGTCAACTCAAAGCTGCTTCCATTACATGATGCCTTTCTGAAGAAGAGAGAGAGAGAGAGAGAGAGAGAGAGAGAGAGAGAGACCCAGTCAATTTCAACATCCTATTATGCCTTGCAATAAAAGCTGTTGTTCTCTCTTTAGTTTGTTAATGAGAATTAATGTATTTCTGTTTTCCTATTTTGTACATAAAGAACAAGCTAGTCTGCTTACATGAGGAAGTCTTAAGTGTGATAATATTACAACACATGATTTTTGCTTTTCGTGTCATTTTAGTGTAAGGAAATAAATAAATAAAAACAACACAAGAATTGATAATAATACCACAAGTTCTATTCATTAAAATACTCTCTCTCTCTCTCTCTCTCTCTCTCTCTCTCACACACACACACACACACACACACAGGCTGAGCAGGCATATCTGTTTATAAAGGGGAATTTAAATCACTGTAGCTTTCCTTGTGAAAAGAAGACAAATGGCCAGGAGTGTGTGTGTGTGCTGTGCTAATGAGCACACTGCTATTGTTGCATACAGTTGCCCATTGATTTCACATGAATCCCTCACTCTAGCAAATAAAGAAAGAGTGCGAGACTGCCCGGCTTCCTGCTGGGGAAAAGTTTAGGACCCACGGCTGCCACAGGAGGCTTGTGTTTTATTAGCAGAGCGCGCCCCGATCCGCCACTTGCTTCTTTAATTACTTTGCCTTAATGAACCTTTTGTAACATTTGTTGTGTATCACGCTTTAACATCTTTGAATTAAAACACGGCTCAGTGATGCAGAGCCAGGCAGAGAGGGAGACAGATTATTATGCTTAATTGGAATTTAAATTGACAATAGCCAATAACCATTGGAGGTTCGACAGGAAGTCACCTTTCAAAATGATTTTTAACTGCCTCTGTGTGCAAAAGAATAAAGTCATTTGCTAGCTGCTCAGAACAAATCCACCTATTTCTTTTCATGTACAAAAGATTCAAAAACTTCTGTGGTGTATTTTTAACAAACAATACTTATTGTATGAAGGTTGATTTCAAACTCTTATGACAGAAAGTACAATGAAAGTTCCTTATAATGTTCCTTGAAAATTATGAAGTGCTGTGATCATTGCTTGAGGAACATTATTAGGAACATATTCATTGTATTTACCAAAACCAAGAGCGTGAGCCTTACTTGCTAAACTAGCGCTAAAGCAACCACACAACCCACCAGCGGCGTATGCTAGGACCTTCAGAAGGTCTTCTACATCACGAGCTGGCACATCATCGCGTTCCTTCACGGTTCCTGTAACACGTAGACGCCGCCTTCTGAACGCCGCCCTTACAGACCCCGTCACAAAGTCCTTGATGTTATCAAAGCAATTTGGTTCTGCTTTAATCATTGGGAAAATTGAGCTGCTAGTTTCTCTCCTCCCCTCCAACACTCTTCCTGATCTCTGAGAGAACCCAATCACTCATAAGAGTGTCTATTGATTGATGTAATCTTATTGGGATGCGAGTTGAGGGGGAAAAACACGATTGATTGCTTTTGTCTGTGACACGTGTTGCTCTTGGCTAGTGATGCGTATCTCCTTTCATCTACTGTTTAATCTCTAAGAGGGGTTCTTAGAGACCCCCTGGCAGGCTCTGGCTCCCTCCCCCTGTCATCTCTCTGGTATCTCAGCGCAGGGTGAAAGCCCGGTGGCTCTGTTGCTTGATCCTGCTTATCCTTCCACTTAGAACTCTATTTCAGCCTGATGCTTCTTTTAAAGCCCCCGTCAGTCAGATAGGTTGAGGGCAGAGGCCCTTCATCTACGCAGCCAGTGATTGGACAGATAGCGCATGACAACTCTCTTTAATCAAAGGATGTTTTAACACCGTAATGCACCGGTCTAGATCTGACAGTTCCAGTTCTGAAGTGAAGAGGATATATTTAAGCTAACTGGGTTTCTGGCTGATGCGCACTGAGTTTAACGGATCGTTATTGCTGCAATCAGCTTGTATTTTAATGAGACACGGGCAATCGCCAACATCTGACTGACTGGTGGAACATTTAGGCCTTAATGGAAATTTCTTGGGGAGATAACACAGCGCACAACAGCGAAATCACTATAGATTGAAATCAGTTCTCATTAAAAATATATTGCGTTTTTAAGATCGGTCCACATTGATCAGTCATCAGCTGTATTGCATTAAAGTAGACTGTGGTGAACTCTAATCCATCAGTACAACAGAAATTACCAATTATGTAATTATGCTCCTTAAAACACCAATTTAAGAAGTGTGTGTCTAAGGTTAACAGAATAGGCTAACAAATACTATAACTTACATTTCATGTCTTCAGAACTTAGAACTTAATGTTATATGACAAGAAATATATGAGCTATTCATATCTGCAGCACAAATACAATCAAAGTTTAATGTTTAGAGTCAAATACATGAAGACACATCAAGCACAAACATGATTAGAATCTAACAACATGTCTTACGTGTCATTTAAGGACATTATAAACAGCTACAAAACAAAGTACAAGACCAGGAAACAATCAAAAACACTTCTGATAAGTTACAGCTAAAATACACATTTAATACCCAAATAAAGACAGGATTACTTTGTAAACGTTTGATCATGTAATTAAAGGTTTATGTTAAGAGATTACTCTGCATGGCGATTTTAAGCGGCTCCTTTGTGGATTAACTTCCTGTGAATTAAAGCAACTCCAACAGTGTCCTTAAAAACACTTCGGTGGTAGTTAACTAAACATGCAGTAAACTAATCATCAAAACTGAGTTACTCTTCACAAACTATGTCCTCTCTTGTGTCAGACATGTCTGGACTGGGTGGGCAGACTAACAGAAAGTGTGAAAAAGCAAGAACTTCAAAAATCCACACTAACAACTAGGAACGTTGATGTTTTAGTCAACTAACTGTGTTTTATTATTAAAAGCCAAAATAAATTACCACTGCACTTAAAATCACCAACATCCAACTTCCAAATATTTGACCCTCAATTCAACATGTAGGCATTGAGAACCACTATTTTGCAGAGTAATAAAATGCCACACTCACAAAGGTATCAATACCTGTTGTACTACATTTACCAGAGTCCAAGGTGTTTGCCAGGTTGTGCTGTACAGTGCGTTACCAAAATAAGACTCATTTTGCTCTTGTTTACCCATAAGGACGATACAAACCCACCAAATCACTTGGGTCTAGGGCAATTACTTGGGGAGTCTCTATGTGACCGGGATCAATAAGGCACAAGGCTCTCGGACATTGACTGCCAGCCGTGACAAAGTGCCCTTGTGGCTTTTTGTGAATCCCCTGTATCGAGAAAGTGGATTATCAGCCTTTGTGAGCCTATTTTTGATTTACTGTTGAGGTGGGAATGGCATTATTAAGAGGTCTTTGTTTTACAAGGAGCAGCAGCAATGAATGCGGGCCTACAGCTAAAGTTAGAGCAGATTGATGCCCTGACAGAGTAACCCCTCTTTATTATCTCATTACAAAGTCACTTACTTATTCATTTACTTGGAGAACAGAATGGGCCATCTGTAGGAATTCTCCAAGTGGTCAGTAGGGGGCCACAGTGTGACAACTTCTTAACAGTCTCTGCACAATTCCTTCACCTCTAACAGCTGATTAAGGGTCAATTGTGCGGTTTGCCCAAAGCTGGTTGGTGTTAAACCATTGGGGAAAGAGCTGATTCCAGATCAGCTGTTAAATGCAAAATTGCCTGTTTTATTTAAACCCCCCTTTGGCATCCTACAGTTTCGTGACTCAGCTCTGAAACCTATCCAGACAGTCTGCTTTGGCACAAACATACACAGTCTACAGACTTCTACCAAGCTTTTGCTAATTAGTTAGGCACCTCTGGGCTGTTCAAGTCCTCTACCAACTGCACAAAGAGTGGGAGGTGCAGAATACAGGCAACAACAGAGGCAAATGCGCACAAACATTTTTCAGACATGCTGCAGTAAACCGGGTAGGATAAGACATTGTAGAAGCTGTAGCGTAATAGATTTTAGCTGCTTTGCTAGTCTTCCCACACGCTGCAGCCCTGGTTCTTGGGTTTGCGTTTGTTTTAATGCTGGTGGGGAGTTTGAACAGGGGGCAAAAAGAGTTGAAGTCAGCAAAACAAAATGCCACCATTAAATCATCCTGGTGGATCCCGTGTCAGGACTGTAATAAGAAAAGCTGCTCATCATCTGAAAGGTTACAGATTTTCCAGAATTCCCTTCTACCCCTCTTTCCATTCTCCGGATTCAGACCGGAAACATCATCCCGCAGGACCCCTCGGACAAGACCACTGGACTGAGAATGAGAGATTGCGGCACTCAGGTTTTGGTCATGGCAAACTGATTTGATCTTTGTGGTCCACTGTGAGCACAATAAGAGGCTCAGAGCTGTGGTGAACCACAGAGATGTCACTTGTTCTCACCACGTTGTCATCATATAAGCACAAATGCTATTCCGCTCAGAAGCAGACACACTGAGCTTTTTGTTATGCCGTTAACTAGATTTCTCCATGAAAGCCTTCCCTCTCTCACTTCAGAGAGCCGGCCTTGGCACAAGGAAAGCAAAGAGAGACAGGAAAGAGTGCAAGCATGAGAAGATGAGATGAGATATTAGAGACAGAAAAATTGTAAACATGAAACTCTAAGGAGAAAGATGGTATTACACTAATTCAAATTTCTCAAAAAAAAAACATACTAAGACTAGTAAACAAATACTGTGATGGGGAAAGTTTTTTTTCACGTGAACAGGTTATAGTATGTAGTAAAACATAACCATTGGGTGTCTGTTAAAACATGCCAACAGTTATTTTTATAAATATTTTTTCAAGTTCTAAAAGTTGACAATTATTTTAAAACAACAACTCACTGGATTTGCCAAAGCCTTTCCCTTAGTGGTCAGTGCTGATAAGAATAAGCTGCAAAATGGACCAGACTTCATGCCAATGGTCAAAAGCCTTGGTAAGACAAGGTTCTGGCTGACTCTGGCTGGCAGAACCACACACTGATTCATCCTTAATGATAAACATGAGACAACATAGCTTCTGGACCCAAACACCAACCCGCATGTCTCATTAACTGGCCCAACTGAGAATCATTAATCATGATGGCAATGAGTTGAAAAAGTCAAGAGTTTATTAAGGCTTGCAAACGCCTCTGTCATAAGACCACATTCACCCAAATGATGCATGACAATCAGCATATTGAATATTCACAGGGCTTAACACTGACAATTGCAAGGCCATCAAATCATCTTAAGTCACATTTACACAAACCCTGAAGCATATCTAAGAAATAAATCAACATGTCACACAAATTCATATGTACATGAAATAAATAAGGAAAAAGAGGTTGCACAATTAAATCGTAAATGTTCAGAAATTCAAAACATTCAAGTTACAAATGAACTTCTGGAACAAAATGGCAGCGTGGCGCAAACACGTAAGAAAAACAGCTCAATACTTCAGTAAGCTGACATCACAAGACTTAACAGACAACCTGTAATCTAACAGCCTCCATCTAAGAGCATTATCTCCACAAAGCAGGTGCTGTATGTTGCTCAACAAACACAGTACGATGGGAGCTACGCAAGACAGCAGCAGAGACGACAGATAAAGTCCTGGCTGAAGATACAGCGAGGTGAGAGGGTAAAGGGCAGCTGAAGTCACCCAGAGACGTGTAAACGTGTGTCTGCCTTAGTGTGTGTAAGCAGTTTGGGAGGGCACACGGGGCGAGGCTGTTCCCCATGGCATGAGGATAGAAACCACAGGATACCATCAAAATTGGAAACTTGGGGGCATTGTACATCTTCTGTCAGCCATTGTGAAATAGGCAGCTAGGCTCTCAGCAGTGTAATATATGGTGCTACAGGAGATTGTGAAGAAAGGTGCGGTGGTTTGGATGCTAAGCTGTTTCCAATACACAACATACAATGGAAAGGTTGTTGACCCTAATTACCAACACTACTTAACTACCACCAACTAATGAACTGCTTTTAGCATTCCACAACATTACTGGGTAAATCTCAGGTCAAAAACAAACCTGGGTTATATTTTTTACCCCAAAGATAAAACAACAATTTTGATATGTTTATTTGAATCGCAACTTAGCACATTAGCAGCCTTAGTTCTTATAATTGTAATGCAAAAACTTTACAAGCTCAACATGTAGAGCATTGTGTTGGCAGCGCAAAGGTTGTGGGTTCGATCCCAGGGAATGAAATTATTGATAAAATGTATACCTTGAATTCACTGTAAGTCACTGCCAAATAATAAATGTAAAAACTTGAATTATTATTACTGAAACTATTACTGAGATATTGATTTTGTGGTAATATACAACTGGGGCATTTTTTGTGACGTTCACCCTATTATAGATATGTTGCTACGGTAAGAACTACAGTACAAATATTACCATAATGAATTATGTTAAACTACCTATAACTAGTAAAAAATTCCAACAGTTGGGAAAAAAAGATGCTACTGATTTAAATTCTTCTACCTAATCACTTTTTGACCATTTAGTTCACAGAGCACAAGCTAAAGATAGCAGAGTCAGGAAACAGAAGTGCCATTCATAATATAACAGCAGACAAGCAACATAATTAGCATTTACTCAGATCTGTGATCAGCGGTTAGTAGTGTGTACTGTTGTAGAGCCAAACAAAAAGTCCAGGTAGCCCAGATAGGAACGGAGCCAGTTGCCAGTGAAAGGCTTGCAAAGATGGTAAAAAAGGCCCAGAACTAAGATCCAGTTTAATCCGCAGTGGAAAAGTTTGTATTACAATTTGTAAGCCAAAAACCACAGTCACTTTACGTATTCCAGAATGAACAGTATAGTGGCCCTATATGCAAGTATGTGCAACTGGCTAACTGAGGACCCTTAAGGGTCCATTTTACCAAAGTCCACATATGAAAAGTCTTTTCATTCGTTCACAAAGTTCACAGCGGACCATCGCTTAACCATAAACAAGCCCATGGCCCGGTCCACTATGGGTAGAGGATGGTCGAAGGTGGCGAACAGAGGCGGCCATCTGCGACTCCTCCCCGACCCCAACGCCGCTCTTCCAACGACTTTTTTCCCTTTCCCTCTCTTTCTCCCTGTCTCTCTCTCATCTGTCCTTTTCTAGGAAGGGGGGAGGAGGTGTTGCCCGGCTCTCAAAACCTGTGCAAAGATAGAAAGAGTCAGGCCAACACACCTCACACCACAGCGGAGGCCAAACGCTAGCTAACTCTGGCTAACCTGCTTAGCATGATGAAAACACATATCTACATCTCCTGGTCTCACGCGTCAATGCATTGTAACGGCTTGTCTTGAAATACTTGTAACTTTTCCTTAACCTTGAAAAGCCGCACCAATTATCCGAATTCAACTCTGTGTCAACTGAGAGTTGGTGACTGTTACGTCAATTAAAAGTCTCTGTATGTATTTCAGCACTAGCATAGCAACGTCATGGCACTGAAAAGCATGACAATATATGTTTAACACAGACTAAAGACTGAATAATTAATCTGAATGCGGTGCTCACGTTTAAAAAATCCTGCTTGATGAAACCCGGAACCTCGTACCGAGGGCCAAGTGATGACGGAAAATCAGACAGCTCATTACTGCCAAACCAAGTGAGCAAATACAGATGTGTCAGCCAAACAGAAAGGGCTGCGTGGAGCCATTGGAGACCCCCGTTCACACATGCATGGCAGAATCATTATAAGGAAGCTTGAACTTTAATCATGAGGAGAATTTAACCCCCCACCCTCCCAGATCAAACACATTCCCTCACAGATGCTCAGGGGCACAAACCTACCTCACTAGGTTTTCGTTGTCGCCTGGTCCCTTGCAGGTGGTGCACTCGGTCCGCGTGTCATCGGCTTTGGGCTTTTTCTGCAGAGTAGACTGCCTCTGTCTCCGCTCCCGCGGCGACGGTTCCTATGGAAACACAAGCTATTAAAGACGACCGCAGAGCGCGTTTGAATGAGCTGGCGAGTGGAGAGGCCTGAGATTGCTGTGTAAACATACACAAGCTGTCTTCCTTCATCACACTCTCTAAATATTAGAGGTAGATGAGGGAGATAGACAGTCTTAAAGGAGCGTGGGTGTAAAAGTTCACCTCAGTCTTTTCTTCCTCGCAGATGGATATCCTCTTCCTCTTCTGACCTCTGGTTCTCTGGTTTGGGCAGAATGACAATTAATGGTACCGCTATACTGTGCCTTTTGCTTTTACAGGATTTTTATTAGAACATTAGAAACCTATAGATGTTTTTGGATTAACTTGAATAAATGATGTAAATAATTGACTAAATCAAATTATTCAGTAAGACAAGGTAAGGCAATTAGCAATGATCTTAATATGAGACTATTAAAAATAATGCTAACAGAAAATTGAGGCACAGACAAATATAAATACCAATTTGCAATAATTTGCAACAATAATCATGGCAGGTCATAAGAATTTACTTACTGATTTCATATTTTCCAATATACTAATGTAACACAGTATATACAAAGCATTGAAAGCCATTAAAGACAAAAAATATTGAAACCTTTCTTGGAATGTAACAATACACCAATAAAACCAAACATACCAAAGGTATGTTTCCTAGGTAACACTTTATATTACAGTGTCTTTGACAGAACATATACTTAATACAGTAATAACAGTAAACTATGCATTAAATTACACGCACCTAACCCTAAACCCTTTACCCTATATACATGGTACACGTGACAGCAATCTGAACAAAGTCGAACACTCTCCAAGTAAACACAGCCGCTGGAGACCTCTGGCTCACTGTAGCTGCTACAGATGTCAAACAGTGGTGTTTCCCTCTAATCCAAATCTCTCATTCAGTCCGGCTACCCCTTGTGTGACAGAGAGATTCAATCCCTTTGTTTAGAGCCAAGACCACAGCCTCAACCAGTACGTCTTTCCATCCGGATACAAGGCCATTCTGCGACTGGGTCACCCCTGACTGTTAAATTGGATTTTTGCATGCGCCATGAACAGAGATGGAGTATCCAAACTCGTTTGCCAGTGTGTGCTCTCCTCTTCAGTTGTTTTGTTCCTGTTTGTCTTGTCTACCATCGGAAGATCAACTCTTCATCTCCATCAGCGGCTAATAAACAAAAAGCCAACAGCAGCAACGTGCAAATCCAATCAAACGTCCCCGCCTTAACGCAAACAGGCGTGCGACTGTGCCAAGCTGGGGCCTTTTATAAAGGGAAGAAAAAACGACAACATATTTAAACAGATTGTGAAAACAATTCCATCTGTCGCCTTTGGCTTGCCACCATACACCAGATGGAACACTTATCATTATAAATGCTAACTGCTTCCACACTGCCAATTGGCACTTAAATGCCTCTGCCACTTCTCCCATGATGGTAGCACCAAACAAAGGCGCTCGTTTATTTCATTATTCCTTCATTACGGCAGACTCGATTAAGGTAATCTATTAAAGGCAGCGGAGAGTTTGCGCAGAGAACCCCAACTTTGTTCGTAACTTAATGGTAAAGTACTGTAAACAGACTGAAGGGCTGATGCAAACAGAAGTCTTAGCTTGGAACGACACGGGCAAGACGATTCGGCGAAAACCAACTTTTTTTAATTAACTACTTTACATTGCAGCGTCTTTAAAAAGCATCAAATCAATTTTCACAAAATTGGAAAAACTACCGGTGCATACAGAGGCACTGTACACCTCACCGCGGTAATTCAAAGACTAATGACTTACAATTCAGGACAAACACGCGAAATAATAATCAACAAAGTGCCTGGTTGTTGTGTGTTGTGGTTGCTTTATGAGATCAAAAAAAATGCTTTGTCAAGTGCATGAATAACTAGCGATGCTAACATGTTGCTATATGGCTGTTAAGGTGCTTTTATTAGTTTCAAGTGCAGTTATTCCAGTCCCGAGACATGACTCAGACACACAGTCCCTCGTTCGGTGAGTCTATGGAATAAAAACTCAAGTCTGAAAACCTCAACAAACCATAAAGTTCAGCTGTCATTGACTGCAGAGTTATGTGTGGTAATTTAATACTAGGGGTTAAAAGAACATAATAACATAACAAGGATGCATGCCTTAAAAATACCACTAATAATAGCATAAACTCCAATGCCCTTAAGATCTCAAAAGACAAAGTCAGAAAATGAAGCTTTAACAAAATCTCAGTGTGTTAGTAATGAGAGACATTTCAGTTTAGCGTGAGGACCGGTATTTACTAACACTAGCACACTGCAACACTTTGGCAAGCTGTGCAGTACCACTGACTTCTGAACATAGGGGCACGGGGGGTCAATTAGCCGGCCGTGATAAATCAGAACACAACTTTGCTACAAGCACACTGGCTGGTTAAGGGCATTAAAAATTGAGTGCAAGTAAAGTTCTGCAATGAAGCATCTTTCTCTGGCTAATTTTAGCTGGAGCTGCAGAGGAGAGAGAAAAATAAAAACCATTTAATCCAGCTGCTCTCGCTGAAGCCTTCAACTCACTTCTGGGCACGCATCTCCAAGACTAAAGGGAAAACACATTAACCCTGCCTGGCACACACGCTCAAACACACACACGCTCAAACACACAAACACACACCCTTAAACATACACACACGCTCAAACACACACACACGCTCAAACACACACACACGCTCAAACACACACACACGCTCAAATACAGCAACATGGCATCCATCTGTCATTCCTTAACTTTTTTTAAACCTCTGTTTGAGGTATTTTGACAGCCACCGACGAAGGCAAAGGACTGTACTGCTGCGGAGGCATAAAAATGATGCCTTGCTTTCTAATTCTGTTTAAAATGAGCGAGGAGAGTTTTACTGACAGAACTTTAAAACAAAAGGTTGAAAAAGACAAAATGAAGTAAGGCTGAAGAGCTTGTCGTTTCTCTGACAGATATCTTTTGTCTCCTTAAGGGGATCCGGGCTGTCGGAGCGCTATCGCAGGATCACAGAATGCTGGACAGTGATAAGTGGAAACTGCAGAGAGCCAGGAAGAGCCCTATCTCAAGTCTAAGAAAACACACACACACCTTCAAAACTCTATGTGCTGCTTGCACAGTTCGAGGTAATGTGCGCCCTGGTCATACAACAGGCTATAAAATAACTGAAACCCAGTGGACTCATTAAATCTCTGTATGAATTTTAATAATACAATTCAAAGGCAAATTAGGCAATCCCATAATGCATTGCAGCAAGCTCTGCGAAAAATGATGGACAAAGCAAAAGAAATGTTAAACGTTTAATTTAATAATGAACAGCATTGTTAAAGTAGTTCCATGTAATAAGAAATATTAGTTCATACAAGTATTAGCTTATTTGAATATCAAGCTGTATCTTATGCAACATGCTAATGTTTAATTCTATTGAAACCATTCAAAAGCTAAATCTCATGTACTATTAATCTAGCAAGAGAAGACTGCTGACTATGAAGGGCAGTTCATTTTCTAAAGATGTTTCATGACTGTCAGAATACCCCCTACATAACATAACATGCTAACAGTCAAGGTAGGTCACTGGGATTTGAAATGGCACCAAACTAAAACCCTGAACAGTTTGCAGAAAGAGGAGTTTAGCTTTTTTGGGGTTTTAGCTAATGGCTTAATTATGGATGTATCACAGTTTCAAGATGATTTTGTAACACAACTAACGATAATAAAGTGTTTAGGTGGTCAGTTTGTTAAGTAGTCAACAAAGCTAGCCATTGTGACCTTGCATCCCTTACTGATAACTTTAATTATCAATTATTTTAAAAATAAATTACCATTTCTCCTAAAGCAACAGCTAACCGTGAACTAAGGAGTTAGACTGAGGCTTAGACTGAKGCTTAGACTGATGTTCAGACTGATGTTCAGACTGATGTTTAGACTGATGTTCAGACTGATGTTTAGACTGATGTTCAGACTGATGTTCAGACTTAGACTGAATACAGTAAGCCTATGCTATTGGACATATACATGTTAATACAGTCCCCCTTACTTGAGTTTTTTTGGGTTCTGGGCTCATTTCTTGCGGGATAAATTTGATTGGTCCCTTGCTCTGCCTCCTGGACCTTTTGGTTCCATCCGGCAGCGTCTCCATGGCGATGTCTGCTTCGTCACTGCTGGCCTGGTCGCACTCCGAGCATTGCCTGAAAAACGACGAGAAAGAGAGAGAGCGAGTGATAACGGAGTCTGGTGTTCTGTCGCTTTTATTTGACCTTATTGATTTCTCAATCTCTGAGATGAGAAAGTGGCTTTCAAGGTCCATGTCAATGTTTTTCATTGGAAGCTGAAGCGTTGCATTCATCCCAACGAAAGGGTTGTTATATATCCCGTGCAAACAATATATAAAATAGAAACTGAAGGAATAGCTGGATTCTTTGGTGAGAGCAAAAGCTTTTTGATTATACAGTATTACTATCTCAGGGGCAGGCAGATGCCAGTAATTAGGTATGACGCGCCCCCCCCGTGCAATTTTATCTTTCAAATGCTTTCTAATTTCCGTCCAGTTGTGCGGAACGACATCGCGCGTTCTTATTCATGGATTAAATGAATTACTCGAATCAGCAGCGAAAGTATTGGGCTCAGCTTGACAAATAAACAAAACACAAAAATGCTCACGCACGCAAACTGCGGCGCTCCGCATAAATTTCAAAGTGACAGTTAGTATAACCATATAAAAATAAACAGACTTTTTGAAGCAATGCAAATTGAATATTACTCTTAGAATTTACACTGTGACGGCATATTTGTTCTGCCTCAGACATCAAAGTAAAAATTTAGAGAAGAGGAGAGCATTGTCACAGTTTAACAGCTTGTGTTTCCATTAAAAACAAGTGGTGAGATATATATTAGCTCTGTATTATGTGTAGGCATGTGTTCAACTGACAATATTACTTTTAAGCAGATATATACAATTTTCTATATTTAGTTTTATAGTTTCTTTTTTCCAGGACAACAGAACAAAAATATTGATGATTCATCTTGCACTCACTCATTTCGACCAATAAAATGCTTCCTAGAATCAGAATGCCCTTCCCACAACTCCACCTACTTCTGACTAATAACAGCAAATAGCAGATGTCCTTGCCCTCACCAGTAGCTGTTTTTGGTCTTCTTGGGCATGCGTGTGAGAGGAGGATCCAGGCAGCCCAGGTGGTAGTGCAGCTTACATGTATCACACAGCAGTAAAAGATGCTGGTCCTGGTTTTTCTTACAGATCCCACAGCTGCACAACACAATGCATTTCTTATTTACAGCAGGATACTATTATACTGACCCAAAAGCCATTTTTAAGCTAAGGCATTTCCTTATTTCAGTGCATTATACTTCAGGTACTCAATGACCCCACATTTGAGCACTAGAATAACACTGTACAGGTGTTGTGAGTGGCACCTGTCACCTGTATGCTAACCTGTAGAGTACAGCAGGAAGGACGGATGACTTTCCTGGTGAGCCTCCTTCTTTCTTGCTAGGCTTTCTCTCTTTAGGGGCCTTCAGAACAACAGGAGAGTTCAATTTCTGGAAAGAAAGCAGAGATTCGGCAAATACGTTCAGCCACATTTGAGGTACTTCTTAGTCAAAACAACAAATATCATATTACAGTTTACCTTTTCGTATGAAAGCAAGTGCCTATGCAAATTATGTATAGATACGTTTCACTGCATTGGAGAGAGTTCAGGAAGAGGACAGTGGCTGGAGAAAGATAAAGTTTTTTGCACATCTAAGCTGCAACATTTCTGTCTGGGTTAATTAGGAAAATTATCTTGTAAGAACCGATCGTGCAGCAACACAGAGCAGCTTCACCCCCAGAGACAATCTGGGTGTTCTCAGTTCAGTGTGTCTGTCGTGAGGGTCTCTCTCCACCGTGAGGGTCAGAGCGGGCAAGTGTCGGGCGAGAAGATGCCAGACTCCAGTCCCTGCAAACTCAGGAGGGCTGTCCAATCTACAACATTTTAGTGGGTTTGGGAATTTCTGGAGAAGAGAGGTGTTCTCTAAGAACAAAAAAATGGAAAAAGGCTCACAAAAGCAGCCAAACAGGCGACTAGCCATCTGCTGAGGGAGCCAGACACACTTTGCTGTCTTGCATAGATTGTTGAGATCCCATTGGTACTCTGTGAGGGGGCAAAAACTGATGGCGTTGGGTGATGTTTCGGTTTTGCCAAATAAAGTTATTCACATTACAGCCTTAATAATAAAAATAAGCAATTTCCAAACAATGTGAAAAGAGCTTAACAGATATTAGATAAAAACAACCAATATGGTGAAAAAACTTGATGAGTGATACTTGTTCACTGTATCAGATGTCACTGAAGGACACAAAACCATAAAACAGATTCACAACAAAGTTGTTCACACCCTGCAGAATTATGGTTAGGGTTATGCCTGCGTTCATTAACTAAAGAATGTTTTCTATTTAAATCAACAAACCATCACGCCATAATATATCAGACTGTGAAGGAGTTCACAAATGTACACAGTTTACCTTAGAAAGGCTAGAAATGTGCAGACAGTTCTGGAAAGGTGTGAATGGGCTGTAATGAAACTGTAATCGGCTTAGCAAAGCACATGCAAAGCTGTGAAAAACTCGTTCACAAAAACGCCTTGTTCACACAGTGTATGATGCAACTAAAGGACATAACACAAAACAGTCAATGGTTTTGCACCATTTCTTTCATGTCAAATGTCTGAAACAAGTTTAGAAATCTAAATGACAACAAAGAACTTTAAATTAGCGATTACAGAAATGCTGTTTAGTTTCTTATGCTGACAAATTTCCACTTACCATCAAAAGCCCTCAAGTTAGCGAAGACGGTACCATCTCTACAAAAGATGCTTTATATTTTTCAACTTCCACCCTCGATTTCAAAAGTGTGTGATGAGAGTTCTCCCTCTCTCAGGGTGGCACGTCAGCCGAGAGCCTCTCTCGAGAACATCAATAATTTGAGGGTTATGAGGAGACGCCGCTGACTGATAGGAAATGAAAATGTAGTAGATAGATGACACAAAAGAGCGGGACGCCTTGACTGATGTTACTACTTAAGCGGCGCACATTTTCTAATTATGTGATTTATGACCATCATTGCGGATTTACTGGCTCGCTCTTTTGCAGGCCATTCTCCTGTTCTCGCCTCCTTCCACCTCCTGGCTCCATTATTGCAGCATTTATCTGCCCATAAGACGTTTTAAGAGATCCTTTTAATTACCCATCTTACACACTCTGTAAGCCGGGTAACCGGTTATTCAACACGAAGTAAGTTTTAAGCAAGTGCACGTGTGCATACAAATGGCGACCTGTTCCCTGTCGTATCCTAAGTTGAGAAATATGTGATGATGTAGTTCTGTAGATGATGCACCACAGCGTTTAACTGATTACTGGTGATACTTCCAACAATAGGTGCTTTCCATGACTACGACAAACTGAGACAAGTTCATGGTTAACAGGTTAACTTTGACAGACTTTCACAATCTTTACAATGCAGTTCACGCCTGCCGTTACCGATGGCATTTTTACCTCAGAGCATATCTTGCTAAATGGCATTCTAAGTACCGACTGTTATTTAGACAAAAAGAAAGATCTACCGAAGATTTCAGACCTTCACATTTTCACACTCATCAAGTGACCGTCACCCATGGCGACGCACCTTGGTGATGCGGTTGCCATAGTGAGCTGGGGAGAGGTTGGTGGCTTTTAGCTACAGAGTCTGGTCTGAGTGCATGGCCAATGACAGGTCAATCAGTTAGCACAAATGAAAGAATTTCGCAAACAGGAGGCCCATTACAGCGAAGAGAATTACCTCGACGGCGTCTGCCCTGTGAGGTGCTGCCTACAATCTATATTTCTTTCAATCACAGTTCATTACCCAGGTGCAAAAAATCCAGGGAGAAGATTTCTGCTCTTTAAACTTTTTCGGCTATGAAGTCAAAAAGGATTCTATGAAAAACCCACTCTGACCGCTAGAGCCACATGATGTTGTCTGATTACCAGACTCTAAACAAGAATCGTGTGAGATGTTTATTACCTAACAGTCGAGTCGTATCTTCTGTTTATTGCTTTTAAAGAAGTTAAGAAGTTGTAGTAAGGTTTAGTAAGATGTCCAGTCATGCGTGCAACTCAATACTTATTCAGTACTGACCAACTTCACCTGTGCAATGATTTTCATATATAAAGAGGTTTGAAAAAACAACAAAATTGCAAAAAGGGTTAAAATATGCATAAAACTCCAATTGCATAAAAATAATTAGCATAAAAAAAGTCTTAAAGGTACAGTATCCAAAACAGCCAGGTAAATTTGTAGGTCATTTTTTTGTTTTAGCTGGCCTTCAGGGACGAACACAACACTATGATGAATATACCCTTTTTAAGCATCCTGACATGCCCAGAACATTCAGAGCTGTTGGTTTATATCAGAGGCTGTTTCTGGGAGGGCTGAAAGCTCACTGAAGCTGTGATAGATGAATGAGGCGTACAGCCGGACCAAGGATAGGATGGGGCGGAACAAAGAGAGACAGAATGAAGATGGACAGTGGATAGTAAAATGAGGCAGGTGAAGGTAAGCCATACCTGTCCAAGGATCCCCCCCATTATGCCCCATATGGCCTGGCCCTCGGTCCTCAGGTGCCCATTGACATTCTGTAGGTCCTCCAGAGACTCGCACAGCTATGGCAGATAAGACCCCGGAAAGGCGGGAGATAAGATAAGACAAGGACAAGTTAGGCAGCTCCATCTATTACAACACACACACACACAAACATACAAGCGAGGAAGAACGCATAGATGTGGGTCGATCCGCCATAGGTCGTTTCAGTGGCCAGTTGGTTTATACACACGTGCTGTATGATAAACCAAGTTACTTCAGGAAAACAAAGAACATGGCACATTGAAAACAAATAATCAGTAACAAAACATTTAAAAAGATCATTAATAACAGATTTGTAAGAGCAGTTTGAAATACACAGATGACATTACACTTCCTGTTTCTCGTTTCTCACACACACACACACACACTCTGAGGTGGCATTTCTTCATGCAGGGGCCACTCTCAGCTCCAGACAGTAGATAAGCGTCAGGCAGGCGTTTGATAAAGATGATGATGAGAGGAAAGAGTGCAGAGGTGAAGTTATTATGTGTGTGTGGAACGAAACGACAGAGAGCTGCCTCTTATCTCTGCTGTCTGTGAAGATGAGGCTCCATGTGGGGTGCTTGAGCTAACATTTAAAACTGAATCCTCTCCCACACACAGACACACATGCACACGCACACACGCACAAAGAGACACACACTCATTGGTTCTTGTGTGTCACATGACTAAACATCATGATGTTAAAACTTCATCTTTTAAATTGTGCTTTTCTTTGTAAGTTTTCGTTAACATTAACAACCTCGTGCTACACAGAATCTGTTTTTATCCCTCTCTGCAGTTGGTCCGGCCCAATATAACTTGAAAAGAAATTTCACAGTTGGAAAGTAAATTAAAAAACTGAGGTATAATTGGAGTTTCCTGCCATGTACTGTAAGTTTTTGAATGCCCGGGTGCCTCTGGTTACACTCAGCAATAAGAGCCTTAGCAATTCAGCTAAGCGCTAAAACAGATGCTTTGAGAGTGTTGAGGGCAGACGGACCTTGTTGTAGTCCATGTGAAGCTTCTCCTGCTCATTCTCCAGCTTGTCTTTCAGGTTCTTCTGCTCCACAATGTTGTCCTGGATCTGAATCATCCTCATGTTCCGCTCTGAATACCAACAGACATGAACAAATCGATACAGAGATTGCCATCTACTACAGAAAAGGTATATCAAAGCAAGATTAAAGGAGAAAGTTGAAAAAAAGGGAGAGTGAAAGTGCCGTGATAGAGGGTAGAACTCCTGCTGGAACCTAATGGAGTGTGTGCCCAAGGTTACTTCACACATCTGCTGTTAGCATCACTCATTTGGAGGGCAAGTGACTAGCTACAAGGCTACAGACCTTGCATGTCTTGAGCTTGCCGTCTGATACCGTGGTAACAGTCGAGCGTGACTGGACGGTTACTCTGGCAAATGCTAAAAATGCATCAATGCTTGTTTTATCAATTAAAACTATAACAACATTTTAAGAAGCACATGGTCCAAATTTACTTTGTTGAAAGTGAGGTATGTAATTTGTACTAATCTAATGTGTAAATGTTAATTTCAACAATGGATACTGTTGCTAGTTTTCCGTATCCAAAAATGTAATCCAACGTAAACAAAAAAGAATTGATCACCTTACATCAAAGACCTAGTGAGTGATTTTTTTTTCATTTGTTGGTTAGAATAAAAAAAATCAGTGCCTGTAATTCCAAAACAACCAATGCCAAAAATGCAGCAAATCATACCTAGGTAGTAATTAACAAAATCGGCCGTGAGCGCAGGCTGCTTGTGTTTACGCCGGCCGTCGACGCTTGCGCTGGTATCGGACGTGTCCACGGGGAAGATGTCTGTGCTGATACCCATGAGCTCGGCTTTACGCATCAGTTTACGGATGGCTGAAGCACTGGAGGTGAGCGGCCGTGGAAGTTTTTCTCTGGGCACCCATGCCTGAGGTCGTGTGTTTCGGGAGAGCTCCGCCTTCGCACGGTACTGCTGGAGCCGCGTCGTGATTCGAGCCTACAGGAAATCGCAGACGTTCAAGAATAACGGTTGGAATGTAGGAGGACATCATTTATAAAATGGTTTAATTTTGCCGCTACAATTAACACCACATGGCATCAAATCCTTAAAACACACTTGAGGGCTTTTCTTAGGTTTGTAAAGTAGCAAGCAGATAAGATATTTGCAAATTGTACATGTCTTTAAAATAGTCAGTAATATTACCATTTTAGTTTAGACTGAAATTCATTTAGACTGAAATTCTGACCACAAATGGCTGCATACATTTCTTCATTGTTAGCAGAGGGCTAGATTCGCATGATGATATCTGATTACCAGACTCTAAATTAGAATTGTGTGAGATGTTTAATAATCCACAGCTAAACTGTTAACTGTAATGTCTTGATCTCTTTTATATATTATGATGGCATGGCATCATAATTAAGTCCTAAAATTAAACATTAGCTACAATGTGGACCAGACTTTACGCCAACTGTCAAAAGTCTGGCTCAACCACAGCCACAAACAGAGGACAGCATCTTGAGACCTTCTGACCTGAGCTTCAGGTGTGAGCTGTTTCTCTCGCTCTTGCAGGGAGACTTTGCAGTACGACTGCAAGGCCAGATAGTTCTTCCTCTTCCACTTCCTGTCAAAACGGTCTGCATGCTGCTTGCAGTAGGCGAAGAAAGGATCTGCAATGTCCTGTGGATAAAAAAAATAAATCACTATTTACTATTGGTAAAAAAAACTATTTATTATTTCAGCGAATAGTTCCTTTTCTGTTGATTAAAAACACAGATGTCTGTCTTGTAAACACTGAGTATTATACAATAATCTGGTACAGAATGAGGTCTACAGGCTGACAAAACAAACAAATAAACCAGGCTTTGGCAGACGAACATATTTCAATCTAAGGTTTAAGCCTTTAAGAACAAAATCTCTGGGTGATTTGATTCAGGTTTTTCAACTATTTTCTATCTTCTCAAACACTTTATTATTGTTCCTGCATCACAATTGCTCCAGATTCAATTCTGTGCACTCGTTCACACTCACACCTGATAATTCTAATGTATAATTTGATTATGGGTCCGATGGGAGTATTTCCTGTAATACAGACTCGCATCCTTTGGCCGGTGTGATAATGACGCACTGAGTTTTATAGCCCATTGATGTCTGTGCGTTCTCCGATAGCTGTGACTAATAGTTGTCCACAAAATGCCTGTAAAAATTCCCCTCCCGTTTAAAGGACAAGTTACATTTTGCAAAGAGAGAAAGACAATGATATAAAGCTGAGGGGATTTTTTCCAGGAAAATTCCTGCCTTTAATGAAGGGCGTCAGACTCTATATCTGCAATTCTATACAAACAATACATAAAAGATTTCTACATTAAAGATAATCCATATTAAAGATTTGAGGCTTGATCTGTAGCTTCACATCTCTGCCGCTAAGATGTTAGCAGCAAGTCCGAGCTAACGTTTCCCTGTTACGCGCGTACCGGTTTCATCCCTCCCTCTGGGGGAGATGGAAGCACATCCATTTTCCTTCATCCACAGAATCGTTTAGGCTTAAGGTGTCTTGCAGGATGCTATCAGTTCACTCACCTGTTGATATGAGGCCTTTACCACAGCTGACTGGATTAAGTGGATTGCAGTGAGTTGGCACTTTTCGGCTGTGTTTATCTGTGCTGGACGACGGCATCACGTTACTCCAATATGGACTGCGTATTTGAGCCATGAGGCTGATGGTCTGTGACCAGGCCGGCTTGTGAATTTGCTGAACTGACTGACCTCACGCTCTGAACGCGGTTTCGATAAACTTGTGGACTTGAAATCCAAACGATTGTGTGAACCACATACACAGGAATGCCACAAAAATTCAACAGTGGATAGTTAAGGCTAAAGCTAAGGCTATTTTTTTAAACAAATATAGGTCTTTGTGTGAATCACTGGCAAAAATATTGACAATACAGTTTAATGAGTTCAATCACATTGTACACAAACTTGTTTAATTCTAAACCAACTACAAAAAGAACGCTAACTAACACTAATTATTAAAGACTGGAATTAGAACTGGAATTATAGAACTGGAGAATTATAACAAAAACTGGAATTTCAACCACAGTTAATCGGAAGCAAGATCAGTCGGACGGACTGTCAAATAAGGACCACTGAAAAAAACACTGAATTTCTATCGGAAGTACACCACTGACCTCTTCTGCAGCTGCCTCGGAGAGCAGTCCTTCCCTCTGTGCGCACGTCACATGGAAAAAGGTGCGACACATTCCTGCGTCACAGCTGATGCACACGCCGGTGCGAGCAAACCGCGCATCCTCGCATAAACTGCATTCCTGCAAACCATAAACCCAAACGAGTGATTGTGACTACATGTGAGTACATGTGACTGAAAACTACCACACAATCAATGCAACAATACAACCAAATGATTTTTATATAATGTAACATCATGGTTTTATTTTCTTTTGTTTCCTTATAATTTTGGCTCAGTTTTCTTTTTTATCATACAAACAACTGCATTATTTCTACATTCACAGACTGAATGCTGACTGTGTAACAAAGCTCAGCTATAAAAAAATTTATTAACACCATTATAACAATCCAACATTGATTTACTTTACAGTTCCATATTTAAGCTTAGGTGGACAACATGCTCTAAAAGCCTATTTGACTTTCTCCAATTACAGGAGTTCAAAATTAAAATAATAATAGCCTTTCTCTGAGAGTAATTTCTTTTCACATGTACAGCACAAACTATTAAAGAAAGCTTTTCAAGTGCTTCTAAAGTAATTTGCTTCTCAGTAAAAGGAACCTCTTCTGACTTACTGACACATAAAATAATGTCAGATACAGTAAATGTCAAAACGTCTCCAGAATTCTTGGACAGAAAGCGAAAGACGTGTTTTGCTGAGAGAAAGTCAAGCACTTCACGTCTTCCATCCGGAAGTCAGCCTGTTTGTTTCTAAAATTACAAGAACCGGGAGTAATTGTAATTACATCGATTGATGTAAACAGATTTGAATGCCAGATTGTTGGTAAGTTGAACTATATAGTTTCAACCAAAGATTGACTATAAGTTAGTTACAGTTGCAGTTGCTACCACTTGCCTTGGCCCCATACTTTGAGTAGTTCATCTCTGTGAGCGTCACTGGCCGCAGTTTGTCAATATCCCCGAAGGCGACCCCTGGAACATATAGGGCACAGACCACGTGCACCCACCTTGGACAGAACAGACATACACTTAAATATTAAGTTAATAATTCCATAGACTGGCCAGTTAACTTTAGAACAGAACTTATTAACTTATTACGCTGAGGTGAATTCAACATTTGAAGGACAAAACTAGTCACCGGGTACCTGTAAAACTGACTGCTATTCAACAAAAATTACTTCAGGAAAAACTATCGTACGTTTTCAGAGAAAGAAATCGTCAATTGAGGGCTGAAATGTGCTCTAACTTGACCATTTGGTGTGACAGAAATTCAAATGCAGACTTTTGGAAGGAGAATCTGAAGTCCAATATAAAGATATCCATCTTTGGTGAGCGTACGCTCCACACTTTAATTTGCTGTGTTTTTCATGCTCTAGTGAAGTAGTAAATTTGGGTGCAGGAGGGTTGAGAAGCACTATCACTGATAACGTGGCTTGAGTCTTCACGCTTCAGGTGCCGCTCTTTTCCTCTCTCTTTCTTTCTTTCGCTCTCTCAGTTCTATCCCTCCCTCCTAGAGCTATCTAGCACTTTTTCTGTCCTTCATATTTTCTGGTCCATGCTGCACATACATATCATCCCTCTACATATTTAGTGTTTCTCCAGCATTTCCAGCATCATTCCAGCATCATTTCCAGAATCATTCCAGCATCTTTTAAATCTTTCAGACTGATGACAGAAGGTATGGACTCACAGTTCATACCTTCTGTCAAAAAAACACAGTTCATTTTGTTTAACTTTCCATGTGAAACAATGCAGTACACATCTCTCACATGACTTATTCAAAACACCCAGTCATTTTGCCTATAGGCGTGATGTAGGCGTGACTAAGACTTGCGTATTTCTAGCATTTTAGCTCTGCATTCAAAGTCTGCATTTCATAAACCTTTCAATAAACACCCAATTATAGAAGCAAATCACACATTAAAGGGTTTAACAAGGATGGCTGATGCTTTAATGAATCTACTAATGATGATAAAATGTAGCCTCAGATCAAAGGTTGGCTAAGACGCACCTCCCAGCATCGGTCTCCTTGAAGATGCCGTCCTGACTTGGGCAGAGCTCACAGCTGGGAGCGATGCCGTTCTTGCAAGCGTCGCAGAACCAAGGTTCTGTTGAGTTCTCTGAGGCCGAGCTCATGATGGAGTCACTTTCACCATCAACTCCATAGCAACCTGAGCAGACATGAAATGAATAACAAAAGCTTTAAAGCAGTGTGTTTTTCATAGGAAGGCAGACTGAGTGTTCATGGGAAAGTATCATTGCTGTGTATGTGTTAGTTACTGACTGAACTCCTATCGTGGCATAAGCTAAAAGTTATAAATCTTGCAGAAAATTGTTCTGACATCATCTTACCTGCAAAAATTTAATTTTACCTGTAAAAATGTAAAAGGTCACCTCTGTAACTAAATGTTAGAAAGGCAATAGTAAGTCCATTTGATCAAATTGTAGCATCACGAGTCAAAGATGAAAGCGCTAGCCCAGTAAAAGTACTTTAATGCTGTCCCCTTAATTTCCCGGTTTGCCAAGACAATTACCACGTTGATCAGGTTACCATGACGCCCATTACGCTCTGCAGACCTGCTTCATGCCACCAATAAGGGTAGCAATAAGCTTCTTCTCAACACTGCAGAGATAACATTTCTGTTCTTAATACAGCAAACTGGCCCTCAAGCACTAAAATGGAAAAAGTCAAGCAAATAAGTTCAGGGTCTTTGCATACCCAAGACAAAAGGCCCAAACAGTGATGTGAGGAGAATGTGTAAGTATCTCCAACCAACAGACTAAAACTTCTTTAAATGTTAAATACATTGATGAAACTGTATCACAGGTTGACCGGGTCACGTAACCAAACCAAAAGACTGGCTGTTTGACTCTAACTGTAACTTCATGCATCCGAAGAGCAAACAGTATACGAAGCTTTTTTAAACCACCATCTTGCAGTCATTTTGAACCAGGGGGTATTACGTGGCATTACACAACCCAGTCTGACTGCTGTTTTCTTAAAGGAAGGTATTACGAGGACAGCTGGGTGCGTAATACCAACTGGGTTCTGAACCGACCAACTGGAGCTCCCGATGATCAGTTTGATGGTTTAACTGACTTACCGCTGAACCGTCAAGCGAATCTCCGATGTTCCTTTTGAACTCGGATACAAAGCTGGACCTGCTAAGCCACAGGGTGCTGGCTAATATGAGCTAAGCTGGAAAAAAGTGATGACTATGGAAGCGCTTCGTAATCCCCAAGAGGAAGATTATCCTTGACGAGCTCGGAGTTAAACAGCGACCTGGGGAAGAGTGTTGACAAAATCAAGAGGAAACCATTTAGGGTGTATCAAGATTTAAGGTTCAGGAGAGATGGGGAGAATTAGCATACAAAGTTGTCACGTGTACAAGTTAAATACAACGTGACTGGAATCCTGCAATGAACCAAAGACTTGAGGCATCTATGTGTATTGTCTGAGCTTTTTGACAACCTAATTATATGACGTTTTATGTTAGTCTAAAGACGTTTCCTCTGACTACCGCTACATAATAATTTGTCTGCAGGAACACATGAGGATTACAATAAGAGACTCAAAAACTAAGAAAATGTTATATTGTATATTTTCAAACAGCTATTAATAATAATACGCCATTGTTAAGCATTGAAGACTTACATTAATCAATATAATAATATTTTGATTTTCAGTATTATTCAGAGTTATTCTTTGCCTAATGAATAATAACTTGATGCTTGTGCTGCATTTCAACTATAATCCATTTTTAGCACACAAATGGTATTACTTTCACCCAGGATAAAAAAGTTATTCAATAGCTCAAATATTAGCCTAGTCAGCATGCATAACAGGAGCAGAGAGAAACAACAGAACTGAGTCGGGGCAAAAGGCTGAGTGAATAGTGCCAATTAGTGTCCACAGAGCTGGCAGATGAAAAAGAGGAGAAAGGACAGAAAAGACGAGGTAAGAGGTTATATAAAGCACAACTGATTAACTGCTAACTGAAAAAACACCTCTTGAAAACCAGAACTCTCTCTTTCAAATAAAAAACAATGCAATCATTTTCATAACCAGCAATGCGTGGAATAAATCATTTCCTCATTAAGGAGAGAGCGAAAAGAAATACGATGAAACGGAAAAATAAAATTAAACCAGATAACGTTTTAATTTTCTACTCATTTAATTCTGTGAAGCTGGTTTTGTTTGGGGATGAAACCGACGTGATTTAGTAACAGCTGTTTTTCTGCACAATCCCTTTATAAGAACAAAGGCTCGAATTTGCCTAATAAATCGTTTTTATACAAAAGTGTCTGAAACGCACTGTTGCCACATTCAATGAAGATCGAAGTGTTTTCACTACTCTAACATGTAGCTATCAAACACATCATACGCTTGTCTTGTGCTTCCAAATAATTCAAATATTCAATTTCCGTCTGAAATAACAACATAATTCTGCAAATTCTATTAATTTGCAACATTTTTGCACCAACAATCTTGCACAGTGGGCATCATGCTGGCTAGCACCACCCACAGTGCAATCTCATTGGTCCAGAACAACACTCCACAGGACTGCATATTAAACATCAATTTCTGATTGGCTGTGAACATTACAAGAAAGTTCTACAGTTGAGGTGGACTGATAAATTGTTCGTCGCATCACATCTTGCTAAGACACAATATTAAGCAGACCTTGGTTTTCCAAATCAATCTCTAATTTAGTCAATTAAACAACATTTCCCCTATGTGTAGATCAAGCAAACGTTGATGACTGAGAAGGAAATGGACAGTTCCTACAGCAGCGTTTCCTGCGATTAAACCTGCAAGATTTACATTAGAAGTTTCTTCTACAGGGTAAGAAAGGGCAAGAAGGGGTTAACTCAGACAGCACGTCCTTAGAAGGGATCATTTCAGCAGCTTAGCACCTTGGACATACCATCTGAGGTTGAGACTAGCCCACCATAAACCTAACGCATCATCTCTGATTCTAAGAGAGTAGAATCGCCCTCGAGGGCAAAAACAAACTGAGAGAAAGCAAGACACCGGTGCTTAAGGGCTGACGTTCGAAAGATCAGATAGAGCAAAGTGAGAAACGTGTTTATAACCTTGAGCTAAATACTTAACCTGAATTAATTTAGCAATTATCCATCTGTACGAAGGGATACCGGGATCTCTTCTGCCAGGTGTACCAATGTGAAAACAGACGTGCAAAGTGGTATTAATACATCATTATACACCCTGCACAGCAACAACCTTCTAGCAATAATGTTTAACTTCTGAAGATGAACCTATTTATTAAATCTAAGCCTTTAGATCTAGCCTTTAATATAAATGGGAAAACAAAAATAAAGAAATTGAGTTAAGAAAACTCCCTGAAACCAAGAGACAAAGCATTTACTTATTTTGGCACCTTGATGCATCAGTGTGACACGCCAATGCATTTAAAGATGCAGTAACTGTTAAACAAAAAGTTACTCAAGACAACCAAGACTAACTACAAGACGACATTTAGGACACAAAACAATATTCTCAGTGGACCAAATTTCACAAAAACCCATTAAGGACGAAATCAACTTAATTAATTGCTCATGTTTGGGGAAATAATTAACTTTACGGTCCAGAACTCATTAGGGTTTTACAGAAATCAATACCAGCAGCGTGTTAATTGGTGTTCCAATGAGTGCAAAGCCATTACTGAACGATGTGATGCCTTTTATTGGGGTACGGTTTTAATAAACTCGCTTCTTTCGATGACAGTGGTGACTATTCCAACACAGCCAGTAAAAATCCTCTCTTTGTTTAAATGAACTGCTAAAAGACATAAAAACAACAAACAAGCTGAAGGGAGACAAAAGGAGTCTAAATAGCTTGAATAATTTGTCTGAATAGCTTTGCGGTGCAAATCAAGTATATTGGTTGTGGGTATTTTAACACTTCCTGGTTAATTTTGGATAATGAGGATCATGCTAATGGAGTGTGTGGGAATAAGATGCTAATCAAAAGCAGCTTCTACATGAGCGCTAGTTTGGACACAGATGGAAATTGTGTGTCAGCACCTGGAACCCTGACGTGCCGGTCTTCCTCTGTGCTCTGATCAGCAATGAGTCYCCTGCGTTCCTCTCTGATAGAGTCTTTCCCTTTAGAGTATGAGCGAGGCCATATGCGAGGTCAAAGCTCCACAGACTGCCACGCTTTGGAGCCAAGCTGTGAGATGCTTGTATGCATCTAGGGATGACAGCTTGTCTCTTATCTCCAGTGCTACTCTCGTGGCCCTTTTGCTTTTTATCGTTTCGTTTTTCCCAGCTCCCTACCAAGATCTTTTCCAAATCCCACTGCCTAGCAGTGTTATCCAAATATCGCCACATTAAGCAAAACTGACACTTGAACTTTCCCTCTGTAAATAGCCAGATTGGAATCTAAACCCTTTGTTTCTGTGGCAACCTCTGCCCTCCACAGCTTGAATCGTGACACCTCATTTTTAACTACAGCGGCTTGTGGAAACCAGACTTTGTTCTAATTCTTTCCAAGCTCTGAAAGTTTGGCCAAAGCAGCCTGACCCAAAATAGCTTTTTCTTTATTCTTGTTTTTTAACAAAAATATCCTAAAAAACAAGAAAGAAATATATTAATAATACAACAAACTGTGCAGGCCCAACACGCTTAATGATCAGCATTACATTCAATTCTGGCTTTAAAAATACATCTGGAGTATTTTGGGTGTATCTGGCAACACAGACATACATATGTTCTGGAGAGATTCACTTTATAAATAGATTATGTGAATAGAATGTGAACAGCAAAACCAGCATGGCCAAAAAGTGGAAGAGAGAACAACAAATAGCTCAATGGCATCCTAAAAGCAAATTTTCGCTCCATCTTTACATCATTCAATTGTTTCCATTCAAAGTGACTTCTATAAAGGAGAGCTGTTCGTACCTATACATGAACGAGTGGCAACAGAACCGACACGGTAACAGTTAAAGGGCCCTCGGTTGTCGCAAGGTTGTGCTCTGATTCAGTGCTGCTGCTTGTTTCAGTGAGCTGGAACTACAAGGGGAGGAGTGAGGGTGTGCCTGTGTCTGGTGGGCGGAGCCATGGATTGAATCAGTTACTGCTGTCGTATGTGTGTCTATCCAAAATGGCAGGGTGACTGATTTAGCCAGACACGCCCTCAGTTTGGGAACGCAGATGATTAGACGCAGATAACACCAAGAAACTGGCCTTCAGACCAAACAAATGACTAGTGAGTTACTGGCTTATGGAGGAAATCAAAAAACATTCAGATCATGTGACACAAATATAGCATTGATATAAATATATGTAGACATAAATATAGCACAGAGATATCATAGAACTAGCCTAATTAGTCAAATAGCATCTCAGAGTTAATTTTCTCTTTGCAAACCATTATTTCACACTTTTTGTTTTGATTTTAAAGTCAAATATCACCTGGGTCTTTGTGTCACCCTATCAGATCAACTCTCATGCAGATCATCCACTTTAGACTGCACTACATTGTAGTATGCATACTAACGCATATATTCTTAGCTTGCCCCCATTTACCCAACAGTCACCGCTGTGTGCTGTGATGAATGGACGTAAGGGCATGTACTGTGAAGATGTAATTAACTGGATGAAATTAACAGATGAAATCTGTTGAGCAAGCAGGTAACTAAGTAGTCAATTAGCAGACACTTTTATCCAAAGTGACTTGCTCTTATTATACAGACAGTCCCCCAGAGAAGCACTGAGTTATGCGTCTTGCTCAAGGGCACAATGGTAATTATTATTCCTTGCAGGGCTCGAACCAGCATCTTTCTGATTAACAGCCCTAGGCCTTCTCTGCTACATCACACCACATAAAACTGGATGATACAATGTTTTACTATCCGTTTCTAATCCTGGCTAGATATAAACACAAACTCTAATTATTTGTTTGCACCTAGAACCATTTCAGCTATCTGGAGCTTTGAGACAGCACACTGAACTATTGTAGTTACAAACAGATACCAAACATGTGCATAAAAGACTGGCGTTTATGCATTACACTTAAGCAGATTATGTTATGTACTAGAATTAAGGGTCAAAATGAAGATTCTCCTGACAAGAAAAAATACACTTTAATCAACTGTCTTTTAAAAAGGTGAAAAATACTGAAATAAACTTTTGTTACAGTAATATATTGCTCAGTCCTCACATACAACAAGTAGCAAATGAATAATTAAAGAAAGAAATTAGTGAGTAATTGAAAATTAACGGTGACACATTGATCTAGCCTGCCTAGCTGCCACTAGATGTTTTACAAGTAATTGGTTTTGTTTCCAACCAATCGCAGTTGCAAAGAGCCAATTATGCGAGATGAT
The DNA here is from genome assembly GCA_036877545.1 of Yasuhikotakia modesta. Taxonomy (NCBI): domain Eukaryota; kingdom Metazoa; phylum Chordata; class Actinopteri; order Cypriniformes; family Botiidae; genus Yasuhikotakia; species Yasuhikotakia modesta. The sequence continues at coordinate 37,395 of JBAJNP010002141.1, forward strand.
GAAGACAACTGTCCCTTCAGGGTTTGACAACCCAGTCTTGTGTCTGAACACGCAGCGGACGTACAATCAGACAAGTGGTGTTTCAAAACAAACTGAAGAACATTGTGAGAGCTTTAACTCTTATCTCAATGAGAAACGCCTCCCTTAATCTTCCGAAGGTGCGAAATGATAACGTTTCGCGAGAGCTTATGACGGTCTAAGCAGGCTTGAGCTAGGATCGGAAAAACCGAATATTGAAATGTATTCTAAAACTCGTTTTCAGAACTTTGTGCAAACATTTGGGATCAACACTGGAGCTGTGCCTGAGATGGCAGACGGATGATTTTGGGATTTTACCTTCATGCACGGTCACGCCACAGTTGTCACACTGGATGATCTCGTCCGCATCTTCGCTGTTGTCTCCAAGACACACACAGCAGATAAGGATGCTCTCCATCCTCTGGGAGCTCCAGGTCTGGGGCCTCTCCAGCAGAGAGTCCTGAGAAAACCAGGAGTAACTTAGCAAACTTACTCCATTTGAAGCGGTTACACTGATGTAAAACTAATGTGTCCTGAAGTCCAAACTAGATCTCAGATCAGTTTGGAAAATGATTGGAAAGAAAAACTTCAGCTGTAATTCCACCTCTGAGATCAGAAGATTAGCCAATCGCATAAAGAGAATTTCTCAGATAAGCCGATTCTTTTGCATGAACAATCTGATGGTGTGTAAGCCAATGACTAGATTTTCTGATGGTTCATGGATTCATATGTGAACAATACAACGACATGTGGAACTTCAGCTTTTACACAATTGAATTTTTGGGCACATTTTGAAAAACAATACAACCATGTATTGTTGTGACACAAAAACAAGAATTAAACAGGATTAAACTTAACAAAAGTCACCATACAGGCTTAAAATTTAACTGAGAAAGAACAGTTTAATGCAGGATGGCTTGTGATTTTTTGTGATATGATAGAAATCTGACCTCATTGCCCTTCCCATGTGATGTGCTGTGGCTGTCATTGGTCTCCTCTTCATCGAAAGCCCCTGTGCTCTTGCTTGCCTTCCTCTTTGTCTTCTCTTCTTCCTCACTATCACTGCTACTGGTCTCATTCTCATCATCATCATCCTCTTCATCATCTTCATTATCCTTGTTGTCCTCTTCATCGCTACCTCCATCGTCCTCTTCCTCACTTCCTCCTTTTTCCTTGCTAGAGGTCTTGCCCTTCTTTTTTCCTGCAGTGGGCCTCCAGTCGTTGTCATCTTCGCTGTCATAATCGTCCATTTCATTCAGCTCCTCCATTGTAGTGAAGTCCAACATGGGTCGGTTCCGCCGTAGGTTCCATTTTTTGGGTTCCGTCGGGCCTTCCTCAGCTGTACTGCTGCCGTTTGGCTCTGTGTCAGAAGCTTTCTCTCCTTTCTTGCGGTTCTTTGAGGTTCCTCCAGTTTCTTTGATGTTGGTCTCCTCTGAGAACGACTGCTCTTTGTCTTCGTCTATGTTTTTATTTGAACCTTTGGCATCTTCTTCATCGATGCCTTCCTCGTTAGCCGAGACGACGGCATCCGAGTCACTGTCAGAGCCTGCAGTGCTGTCTTTCGAACCCTCTTCATCACTTCCATTCCCAGTGCCTTCTGAACCTGCAACAAGAATATGAGACATTAAATGTATAATAATGTATACATATGTATTCAATGCATACATTTGTATAGAGGTCTTGTATACAATATTAATAAAAATGAATACCTTCAATTCACTGCAAGTCGCTTTGGATTATATACAACAAGTATTCAAGTTTTATATACAAAACAACCTAAAGACCCAAAGGGGTCAAAGTGTTAGAATTTCATTACCATGTGGCAGATATTTCTGCACTTTTGACAGGGGCTTTAATGGGAAAACTTTGCGATAACCTCTAGCCTGTCATGGTTATACGGACCCAACGCCTGTGTGACTTCAGTGTTTGTAATGCATTGCGGGAAGTCTGTGCTACAGACAGGGCAATAATAATGACACATATGGTGATGAAGGTCTCATCTTCACCTGAGCAGCTGTTACCATGACAGGTGAGAAAAAACAAGCAGGGAGAAGAAAAAACACAACTCTAACTATCAGTTATGTTTTATAACTTAACTTGTATGAGACGTTTCATCACCTGTGTCGTGGTTTTTTCATAGCATCGTATGAGGCATCAAATGAGATTTTTGACATTTTTTTACGAATAAATAATTTAGCATATTATGACAGCATGTGTTGTTTTATTTAGTTTATGGCTGATATTTACCTGATGCGTTTCCTACATCAAAATCGCTGTCATCTGAGCTGTCATAATCCAGAGCATCCAACAGAGAGTCAGCCAAAGGCTTCACCTGTCGCCGCTTCGACCCACGATCCACTAGTCAGAAAACAATGCTTTGCTATTATCGTTTAAGCTTTGATGACCTATAGTCTGATTCTACTGGGTCAAGGCTATACACAGGCTATAAACAGACAACATAACATTACTAACACAAACACCCAAAATCACAACACATACAAGCATGTTTAAATACAGGCTGAAAAGAACATGGGGCAAAAACTTTATAGAATTAAAAATGAGTATTTAGACCTTGAAGGACAGTTTGCTTATTGCTCCAAAAAGACAGAACATAAGTATTGCATAATAATCATAAATGAGTAAAACGAGTTATGGTTCCGGTCCAAATATTATCCCAAACTGTCAACATGTGCATAGTAAACTTCAAGATTTAAAGAGACAAGTCAGTTCACAAGAAACACAACACAGCCTCTTCAATTTCAGCTGCAAGAGGAGGCTAGAGTCCAGGAGACAAGATGCCCTTTAATGCCCTTTAATTTAACACAATATACTAATGTTTAATGTTTGTGATATTTATTTGGCATAAGCCCATAAAGGCTAAAGATGAGAGAACTTCACATAATTTAGCCAGCAAGCTAAAGCAGCAATAGCTTTCTGCATTATGTTCATGATCTCGCTGCTATTTAACACCACAGGATGTCAATTCTACAGATAAATCAGTTGTGCTCTCTTTTTCTTTTCGGTATGTATTATATAACAACATGAATTACTCACTTTATGGAAATTTGGCGTTTGAATAGCTTGGACAAAGGTACAACGGACGCCTCCTCAGCTCATGTTCCGCGTACTACGTCGTCGCAATGTGTATGACGTATACACACTTTGCTTACGTTTCGCTCACAGAAACCATAGCAACCCTGCACTGCAGCGTCACGCAGCCAGTGTTTCGGGCCGCTTGTACTCAGTAAGTTTTACGGCTATTATTGGTTAAACAATAACTAAAAAATATAAAGTAATGCCATTCATGACCGCGTGATTCTATGTTCATTTTTTAGATTTTAATACGATGATGTCTACGTTCATTTTTTTACATGTCTGCTCAACTATTCATAAATGTGTGATTTTTGGGCTTAGATATACCAGCATAACAATAGCAATGTTATTATAAGAGTGAGAAATGACTGTCTTGGCTGTTTTGATCCTTGTCTCTGTCGTATCCCTTGGCATCAAAACACTTGGAACATCAAGTACCATCGTAACCATTACTGTCACTATTCAGTTGCAGCATCTTCTGCTGTAGATGACATTTGATATTGCCAATGAATTAAACAATAGAGGAAATTATATTATATTAGGCAGGAGGAATATAACTGTGCAACAAATTTTGGTTGGTTAGTATTTTATCATAACACAAGGATATGACAATTTATATTACACAGAGCTTATGTTTTGTGGGTTGCACTATTTGTAAATACTTTGATGGCATTTTTTTTTCCTTTTTATGTAACATTTAACACGGTAAACAAGGTTAACAAGGTAAATAACATTTTGATTGTCTTTATTATGGTAGCCACTGCAATCTCAGTGTATTTAGTCCTATTAAGAAACTAATAGAAACATCTTCTTGTATAGATATATGTGTAAATGGTGATGGAGCAACAGGCTGTAAGTGTTCCTACACAAGGAGCCTCATGGAGATCTTGAGAAACTGTCCTCCTGCAGATATCTGTCAGCTTGATGGGCCCAAAGACAGAAGCAATTACATTACAAACAAGAATAACAGAAGGTTTAGGAAATAAAAACATTACTATAAAGACATACTGTCCCACGCCAGCTTTAAAACCTCATTTGAAGAGGAGTAATTGCATCAGCTTTTATTTATGAACCCTGGAGAAGTGTTACGAATGCTTGCATTGATCTACTGCCTCCACAGGTTTAATGTTTTGCATTTAAATTGAAATATTTATCCATTCATATATATTGTAAATCATACTACGTCTGCCAACCGTTTATCTTTGCTAAGGTTTCCATTGCTTTTCCTTGTGATCTCTTTCACCGAAGCGTGTGGCTTAAATCAAATAAATGTGATTGCAAACACATTACTACTGTGTGGAGATGTTATCTCAGTGTCATCGTAATATCAACACCTTGAACGCAATGGTGCGCTAATTTAATCTTCATTTTTATTTGATGCTCTTTAAATAGGAGACAATTTATACTAATTTCAAAACCTGCATTTAACTGGAAATAGAAAATGCTGAAAGCAATTAGCAAACAAGTCCCAAAACATTCACCTTAATGCTGGAGCAGAGAACCTAACAGATGTTTTTAGAACATTGACTAACATTCTCTAAAAGTTGTCTCAAAGTTACCTTAAAGTTACTTGCTGTAACATTAGCAGAATGTTTGTTTAAAGCTATAGGTATAAGCTCACGTAGCAAATAAGTCTCAAACATACATTTTTATTTAATGACACCTTTAAACTTCTTTAAATAGAACTGAAGAACTGTGCTGTAGAACTTACCAGAAAGTTTCAAAGATGTTTTGGTCTGGTGACTGGGGAGGAACTAGACTTACTCTAAATTAAAACCATCATGTTTTCTGCATAGCCTGCATCCAAATTAGTGAAATAGTATCATATTTCTTGGTCATTATAAAACCATGCTGGGCAGTTGTTGCCCCTAATGACTCCCGCGCGACGATGCTAATTTTCAGCCTTCTTTTATCTGACACCTTCCTTTAATTAGCAGTCAGCCTAATGTGACTCCTGCAACTGCTTTTGCAACTGCCACAAAGCAGTTGCTACAAAGTGAAACTTCTTTGTGTGCATTTTGTTGTTGTCCAAAAAGAACAGCGAGAAACATTCCTCAGGACACTGCATAATGTTTGACTTAGAGGCCACGCTGGGCTCATTGAGGTTAATGGAATAGGTCCCCCTGCCCATGTTCTGCTGCTCAGCACAGATGAAAGGATGTCCACACGCCCGTGTAACACTCTGTTCGGAGCCCCGGGCTTCTTCTTCAGTGTGCTTCCTCAACCGTCTGCCTGACATTTCCATACAAGCTGATATTCTGTTTTAATCAACTGCCTCCCCAGCCTGTTTTACTCTACTGTGCTTTGAATTAGATACACTGTGTTTCCTCTTTGAAGTTAAATTTGTATTTGACTTTCTGTATCCTCAATGATCCATTTTTCACCTTTTTTAAATGTTAAAAATGCAAACCACAATCTTCTCTGTTAAGGTTTTAATTTATGTTGCATGTACCACAGTTCTAAGTGTCCGTATAGAGAAACCAGTTTGACACTGATTCAGTTTACACTTGATACTAAGATCTGTATTAGCCGAGCAGTTCAATGGTGGACAGCTATAAATACAGGTGTAAATGGGGTACCAATTGTTTGTAATTTGGTCACTTTAACCTCAAATATCCTTAAATAATGCAAATATCCTGATTACAATTCAAAGGGTAAATTCAGCTCTTCTGATTGGACAACAGGAGCCATATTCAACTATAAGTAATATGCACATATATCACAAACACAAAACAGCCACTACAAAAGACTCCAAAAGGCCTCTATACCTCACTGTTCCACTGTTCCCATCTCATATGCATTTATATATACACAATATGTATGAAAAAACACCTGATTGTAGCTTTGCTTGGACCTTTCATCCCTTTAACCTTGTTACTTTGTATGCTTTGATCACATTCAGCAAACGTGGCCTCTTGCATGTTCAACAGAAAGACTGGAAGCACATGTCTGACAACTTTCGATTTCCCTTAAAAATGCGTGACTATTTATAAAAGATCTGGCCACTCTTTCCTTGGTGCAGTAGACAGAGCTTCCATTTCCCTGATGGATTGGCTGTCATATCCCGACGGTGCAGTGCTTCTTTTGGTTTATAGACGTCTGTGCGCTCCCGACGCCACAGCGTGCGCCGTCGTTTTTCTCGCTTATCGTCCCGCTGCTTCGCACGGCTCCTTCACACAAACACAAACAAGCAGCGAGGGAGGAATATCATTACATTTTTTCAAACTTTCTCCTCATTGCTAGGCAATAACTAAGCAGCGCAAATGGAATTACTTTTCCCCGATTAAATCTTGTTTCCTTTGGCTTTGTTTTATAAAGTGTTTTATTTGGATATGAAGGTGCGTCTGTAGGCGGGGCGACAGGTGCGCTCCATGTGTCGCGTCGCATTAGGTCTGTCAAAGTTAACGCTTTAACAGAGGCAATGAATAAAGTTCATTTAATGCTGTTCTGTTCGTTTTTAAAAGGCTGATAATAAAACACACACACACACACACACACTTAAAAGTCTTAGCAGCTCTTATGTAGTTTGTATGATGAAACATAATTGCTATTGTGAGGTTTATTTAGAATCTACTGTTCTGTGGGATAAAGATGGAAGATTGATGCATGAATGTAATGCATACATATGAGTGTTTTTGCACAGGTAAAAAAAAAAAGGTAATATTTTAATCAATTGACAGCTTTGGTTATTATATGCATGTGTGTACTGTAAGCTTAACAATCTTCAGTTTGTGCAAAGAGACACAACATTTAATATCAATCGTTTGGCTCCTTTAAACACGTGTTAGTCTGTTTATCTGTTTATGTCGGCACAATAAATGACTCCACGCTGGTGTCGGCATGTTAGCACACGTATGTGACCTGGTGGACACTGTCTTCCTGCTAAATCTGGTCCCTCCTGCAGGCCTCTGTGTAAGAGTGGGCTTATCAGAGTCTACCACATTCCCGGCTACCTCCATAGCCTGAGAGCAAAATAAATTGCACCCATGCAGTTAATAAGAATGAGAAATATTGAGTGAGACTCACACAACCATTACAAAGAGCGTAAGAGAGCGAGAGAGTGAGGGAAAAGAGGGAGAGAGATGTTTTGAAATGTCTGAGATAAACTTCAAGCGTTCACAAACAATGTTTTTGGTCCATGAAACATCTTCCAATGCTGGTATTTTCTTCTGTGGTCATAATGAACAATAAGAGACAGTTTCTACAGCTCCAGCATACAGCTATGCTCACATGCTAACCAATTTTCCCCCTTCCATCCACCAAAACAAACACTTCCATCACATTATGCCGGAAGTGTCATGGGTACATATTGAATTCCCTTCACCGATGTGACTGTGTCTATGACAGGTAATTACATATTGAATGCTCCTTTTGTTCACTCGTTTTCTGGGAATGGAAATCCATCTTTCGCATGGTGAGACTGTGTCAAGAAATTTCCCTTTGCATTTACGGGGGTCCAAGCGTTACATGTGCTATCACAGCCTGGAAAACCGGAACAACCTTTCACTGACTTATAGCAAAATTGTGTGAAATTATCATATATCAGGTATATTATTTTTAGTACTATTTTATTTTTTTGAACTATTAAAAGATACAAATAGGTTATCATTACAAAGACTTTGTGGTTTTCATGATACCCATTGTTTGTTTTATTTTCAATAAGATTCAATTCAATTTCAATTCAATTTCAATGAGCAATGAAAGGTGATTATGAATATATGCAAAAAAACACAGGACCAATCAGATTATAGCATGCAAAATAAATGTAACAGAGAAGACCAATCACAATTAGTTACATTTTACGAATGTGATAGTGTTACAAAAGTTATAGTGTACAAAAACCAAAAGTAGATACACACAGACAAAAATTGACTATAAAATAAGGTTTAAATTGAGTCAGTACATTAAGATGTGTGAAAATAATAGCAAAAGTTTAAAACAAATTTTACGCAAAAGAGTTTCACAGCAAGCAGGAATATATTTTACCTTACAACCATACAAGAACAATAACTGACACCATAATATTTGCCCCATATTTATCAAAGTCCCACTATTCGCTGTGTGGCTCTATATTCATGTTTATTTCCTCCTGATTATGTGACGTTGATGGTAGGGATGGCACACACACACACACACACACACACACACACACACACACACACACACACTAGGACTGCTCATTGCAGAGAACATCATAAACAATTTACACGTCATTAGCTTTGTTTTGATCATATTTGTTTGACAAAGTGTCTTGCTGCATGGCAGGCAGGCCTGTTATTTGCCATATCAAGAGGAGCACAGGGAAAACAGTCTGTTGGGGTATGAGGCATTAGCTTGTGTGATTAATTAGCATTCATCTTTCTGCTAAAAACTCATTTGTGCCACGTTCATTGTGAGTGGTGTTTACATTTTGTGTAGAAATAAATGTGCAAGCTTGTGTAGGTGTTATCTATCCCAAACGTCTGAAACAAGTGTATGTGCACAGTGTTTTGGAGTATGTTGTGTGAGGGGCAGTGAAATTGTGCTGGTTCTGTCAGAGATGAGGGCTGGATTGCCTGTAGAGGGCACTGCACATTAGAGCAAAGAATGGGGACTGCTATAAACCACTGCCACATGCCATCAATGCACAACATCATAAGAATATTTCACACATTGCTTTGCTGTCTCACCACAACTTACCATAACTATTACATTACATCTATGTTTAGTCATTTAGCAGATGCATTAATCCAAAGCGACTAAGAGTACAACCATACAAAGCTGCATTTGAATGTAGGAAGCATTATGGTGATGAAATTTATCAGACAATACTTTAGGTGATAGCTTTGGATGTTAAATATTGTAATGGCTATAAATGAGCCATTTCTTTGACAAGCATTATAAACACTATAAACACAAGCATTATAAACACTGCCATGAAAACATGTTTGTGTGAGCATCCTTACCGATCTTATATTGCAAAATGGGCTTATCCAAAGGCATGAGGTTGGAGCAGAGATAGCTGTTTGCTGGCCTGTTTGAAAACAATTATTATTTTTGCATTATTTGTTGACACTAATGGCACAGAAATTACACCCCTTATATCAAGAACATTTTTGCATGTATGTCTCCTAGTCAATGCAAATTTATATCTACCTTTTAAAAAAAGCTTTCCATCCCAGTATCTGGTTTCAGGCATCGGAAGATACAAGTTACACCTAGAATAAAGCAAACAGGTGTTTTAGGAAAGCTCAGTAAATACAGATCTGAAGGCTGTACTTAAGCTTTTCTGCTGGCATCCATCAACCAATCAGGTAGCTGGCAGGTAGCTTAAAGCTGCACATTGTCAGAATGGAGGTGTGCTGGGACTCTTTGTATTGTGTTTGTGTTGACAGTGTGAATCCAAGGGACTGTTCCCAGAGTGTGTGAATCCCCAGGCTGGCAGCAACACAAAGCCAGTCCTGGATGAAAAGCTGAGGTTGCATTCTGGACAGCCAAACCTCCCCCAATACAAACTTCCTGTTACTGAACGCAGAGGGAACAATCGCTCTGTGTATAATGGGTATCACACATCACTGAGAGCATCATTCAAACAATGTGTGTTTTATTAGAAAGAACAGTCCCTGTATAGCTAAAGTGTGTCTTTTTAGGGCAATGATTTGCATTTATTTGGGGTGTGTGTGATTATTAACAGAGCTTTTGTTATTACTTTGGTCTGAATACATATAAAGGCATTAAATTCTGACCAAAAAACTGACCTTAAAAGTACATAGACAATTAAGTGTGTCAAATGTGTTAAAACAGATGTGTCACCCTTTAACTAAGGGATTAGTAAATGTGTGTGTATTTATGGATATATTTGGTATATATATATATATATATATATATGCAACTTTAATGTTATGATCAAAAACAATGATAGAAAAGCCAGCAATAGCCCCCAATGCACCCGTGTTAGAATCTTGATAGCATGAAGCAACTGTCTGTAAAGGGCTGACATACTAGCCTGCTTTAGCTGTCTAGCCCCTTATCAGAGACGATATAACAGCTCATGTTCCTCGGCTGGGTGAGGTGTGATCCTGGAATAAATTCAAGGCATGAGTTATCAGGCTGCTATCGGTGAAAACCCCAGATCAGGGGAGAGTCTGGGGGGCCGGTGGGCAGCTACAGCTCACCATCAGCAGACAAGCATCACCCGCAGGAACATTAGCCCACCAGCAGGAGAAATGACCTCAAGTGTCTGTCCCATGCTAAAAGAAACATCAGGATGGAAAACCTCAGAGGCCTTGAGAACACTTTCCTCAGATTTATCTCTCTCTCTCTTCTTCCGAACTTGCCTTCAAACGCCTGCAGGCGGAGAAGCGATTTCCACCTTGTATTTGAATAATTCCTCCTTCTGAAAAAAAGTCCCAGGAATATTAAACTAAAATCAGCAGAGATCAGAGAAAAAGGATTACGGCTGAGCGGTAATCAGAGCGTCTCTCTGCTGTGAGTTTTTCCCTCTGTGTGTGAACTGAATCTGAATCGACGCTGTGGAAGATTTACATGTGGCTCATGCAGCGACTGTGTGACAGAAAACACTGTAGCTTTAACATGAGTGTTCCTGTGTAGCTCAACTGATGAGCTTTGCATTAGCAGTGCAAATGTATATATTTACATATATACTATATTCCCTTGATCAAAATGTGCGTTTCCTGAGCCACAGCCTTTTACACTGCTAATGCAAAGTACAAAGTAAAAAAACACAGATGTAGCGAAGTTCCTAAGGGCGGTGGTCTCACAACGCTGCATTATCAACTAAGTGCCCCCCGCTTATGACAAATTCAGCCTTTTATATCTGAAACATATCAAGCCATGTCCTCCTCAAAATCCACCTCAGTCCTGTGAAGACCAGCCTGAGTTTGCGTACGCGCCACCACACACCACACAAGAGAGAAAGAGAGAGAGCAAACAAAACAAGGAAACGAAACACCAAGAGAAAAAAGGACGAGGACCAAGCAATTTTGTTTGCTCTTTGGAACAAACATGCACGTCTCTTTATGATGAGAGTTAAATCGAGGAGGTTAATTGAAAAATGAGATAAACAAAGCCTCTGAAACAGCGCAGAGGAGATTGTGCCCGGCAGCTCAGACGGGCGGCGTCGTTTTAGCACTGACGCCGTTTCAGACTGCACAGCTCAGATAAAAACCACCTAGTTTAATTGTCTTCCTGTTTCTTCAACTTAATTTTGATCCAATTACGAAGAAGCAAATAGCTGTCTGGCAGTCATTAATATGCATGCACTCTTATAGAAAATAAACGATAGAGCACTTTGGAGATTTGGTAATGAATTTTAGCTCAGCCTAATGGATAAATGCACCTTTTACTGTTCCTCAAATGCAATGAGCAGTTTTGGGTGTGGAATTTAGATTTTATGTAGAACAATTTTTTATCCTCAATGAAACAATATATAGAACGGTAGAACAGTTTCAAAATTAAATACTAAAGATGAATGCAGGAAATAAATGAATCCTACTTGCACAGCTGACGGCACATTATGCTATATATGATGTCAATCACATCATAACTTATTGGTTCTAATGTCTTATATAGATCAAACAGAGCAACAAAGTGATTGATATTGTGTGCCACGAATAAATAAATAAAGAATCTGGCCAAGGCTTGCAGCCCCACTTTAGCTGTCAGTTTACAGTGTCAGGAAAAATAACATTTTCTGTGTGCCATTCCATTAAACTATCTTGAATGGCAGTATGGCATGACCATGTTTAGCTCATTTTCTGGACAATGAAGTAAACTTGAAACAATGTTGTGTCCTCTCACCTTTATTCCTGGAAAGTTTTACTTTTAAAAAAGTTAACTTTTAATGCACTCATCCTCATTTTTGAGGTACAGTGGTTGAGGGTGAGGTAAGAGGCACAGACAGTGAGCTTGGTATTTTTGTGTTAGCTAATTAACATCCATCCTTCATACTGTCTGAATGAATGCGCTATGGAGGTGGAGAGAAAGATGGAGCTAAATGCCATGACTAGCGCATGAATTTCAATTAGTCCAATCAGCCATGATTTCCATGCCGCTGTCAATAATATGTATAATTGTGGGCTTATCTGTGTTTGCCACACCGTTTGTGATTTTCTTTGCGATACCCAACGGACTGAACCGTGCTCTACGCTGCAGTACAAACTGAGCAGTCAGCAGAAATTTGCCGTGTATCCTGGGTAAATTCTTACACACCATTTTAAAGTGGCTTATGTAGTACTGGAATTACAATTTGAAACTCAGTATTGCCACTTTACTCCCTGGGAATCTGTCGAGGTAGTTTAAAAAAGAAAGTTACTATAGAAAGTGTGCATTATTACAACACAGGGAATTATAGGGTAAGCTGAGGTCACACAGAGAAGTTTGGAGTCAAAAGTCCAATTATAAAACTTGATGTTTAATATGGTGATTTTAAACAGTAAAAAGACAAAAATAAATAAAGAATTGGTAAAAAAATGGTTTTTAAAGACCTATATTTTCACATTGTTGGATATGTTTTGCGATAATAAAATGTTTAATGGCAGATTCTATTGTAATAATTTATCCTATTTAAAGAGACAACATGGACAAAAGGTCAGTCTGTGTTCAGTCTTGCCAGTAACAGTATAAATTTGACATTTTTTCATCCAAGACTTTATGGTAAGTATAAATAAATGTATCTTGATGAAAACAACAACTTAACCTGAGTAACATTTCCTGCAATAAAGTGTGATCACAATCACTGATCTTCTATTTGACTTTTCAGCCCAAATGTAGCACGATTTGAACTCAAAAACTTGCTAAAAATCAAAACAACGACTTTCAGCATAATTAAGTAACAGAGGATGAGCAACTTTTTTCACCACACCGCTCTTCAAATGTCGTCTCATCTTCAAACTTCATCATAAGAACAGTAAAACTCCTGAGAGGAACTATGAAAACCAAAGGCTACATCTCAACATTCTTTCCCAGATATGAAAGGACACGTCTTGTTATGTCAAAAAGCATTTCAAACGTCACAGGAACTTACAGTGTGCAATAAGGAGAGGCTTTAGCGAGCCAAAGCCTTTTCACTTAAAAGAAAAAATAACATCTTCATTCGAGATTTTTAAAGCAGCACTTTGAAGCCTCGTGCCTCACGGACACTAAAGAGTGATTAGCATATGTAAGCATATGGGCTTGAAGGGACTTAGCAAGATATACATACATGAAAAGCAGCTGTTAGCAACCAGAGTCATGGACTGATCGATGCCCTGCACTTCACCTCATCCTACAGGGGCTCAGAGTTCCTGATGGACGCAGGTGATATCACAGCTAATCGCTCTAAAGCTGAGGCCATGTTTACCGCTGCTTTGGGTTCTGCGTTTAGAACCTCAGAGCTTATTAACAACAGACCATAAATACAGAAGAATGTGAATGTCATTATGAAAGTAATTCATTTACGTTCATAATTACAGTAATTTACTAAACCTGATGCTGATGAAATATCTGAACGGATGGGTAGATAGATAGATCGATAGACAGACAGATCTTGTTTAGATAGGCTTGTTTATTTACTCTGTCAAACAAAGTTGCTTGTTGTTGTTACACTGTATGGGCTCTTTTCATGAAGGAGAGAGAGACTTTGAATGAGAGTGGCATAGGGATTGTGAAAAGGATGACAGAATTACAGGGGTAAGTGAGTGAAAAAAGAGGGGGGAGAGAGAGAGAGAAAGAGAGAGAATCAAACACTCACTGAATTGGGCCCAAATATCCAAGGTTAATTTTGTGAGAAAGCTGCAGTGCCCAGATAAGACCATCCCTGCAAATGAGTTCTGCCTGCCTGGATTACAGCTAAATTTATGCAGCTTTCCTTATCCTTTCACAAGCTCCTCTGAAGTG